>JAQIVE010001003.1:0-28838 GCA_034698285.1 Sminthurinus bimaculatus
TTGGCCCTTACATACTCATGTAAAGTTGAAATAAGCAGTGCGTTCGGTCCTTTACACATTCGTGTCAGATTCATGTCAATAGTGCGTTTGTCCTTACGCTCTCATGTCAAACTCATGTAAACAGTGCGGAATCGACCTTTACGCACTCATGTAACGTTGACTTCACTATGTCAACAGTGCGGATAGGGTATTAAGAGTTGACGTAAGTGCCACTGCTTCTCGTCAACCCGTGACGTCAATTATTAACGTCATTCATCCAATCCGTGACCTCATTTTGACATCATTATACGTAATTTATGTTCTACGGGGTCAATACTTTAAGCGGGCAAGGATATCCTATCGCAATAATAATTGATTGAATGCTGCGTAAATGCTAGACAAGGGTAGAGTTAAATTGTCAATTTTGAAATTTTTTAGCATCAAATCAACATAGAAAATCTAATACGTATTTTACTACTATACATATACTATACTTATACTAGTATAAACAAGTAAGTATACTTTTAGGTGTCTACGTGCGTACTCAAATCTTAAATACGTTGTTTACATTCTAGAACATTAGAATAATAATATTATTTAGTTTATAGTGAGTGACTTTTTCCAAAATAATATTTAATTGTGTGAACATGAGTAAACTAGCCAAGTTGATTTTTGTGTCTGCGTGTACTGTTTCTGTAACAGTCGTCGCAGCAGTCCATTACAGACAATTCCTGGACAGGTATAATATAATCAACCATAAAAACAGAAATAGCACAAAGTATTTAACATTGATTACTTGATGGAAGATAGAATAATATGTAATTTCATTTATTTTGTTGATTTATTTTGTTATGTTATTCTTGTCCTTCAAGCATCAAGTAATACAAAATATTTTATATTCAAATCATCATCATACATCATTATTACTAAATAATACACTTTTTGCAACCATTTTCATAACAAGTACCTACATGAAAATCGAATTTATTTATAGCTATGATTCAACGGCTTACCACAAATCACAAATGTTTTTGTTTTTTTTTTATGTCTTCAATCATAGGCAACTCTTACATCAAGGCATAATTAGAGAGTCAGAAATGAAGCAGAAAAGGAAAATTGCAAATCAACATAATATACAAGTAAGCTTTATTCATGATATTATCATATTATATTATTGTAAAAAATTTGTATCAGTATTCTATGGTTGTTGTTGGATGGATGTACTTATGCTGCATGACGAAATTTTAAAGTCAATATCAATTTTGTATGACTAATAATTTTGAATGTAAATGTATTACAGACTCAAATTGATATAACAAAAATTCTAAAGCAAAGGCAGCCACAAGAGGAACCTCAAGATGAGTCGTACATTGTGATACAAAATCCTGTCATTACCCTAGAATTAGACAATCACATTCATGCAGACTACCACATGCACTGAAAGTCTTAAAAACTGTCCGACCGAATCTTCTAAGACGAGATCAATGCAGTGCTCCAATGATCTTTCAATGGAAAATGGGAAAATAACAACGACGGTATGTCATAGTATGCGTAAGGCCGGCTTGTACCTTAACTTGTAAAGACTTTACTGTTAGTATTATTATGATATGATATTAGTTTACAATACAACAATATTGAAGTAATAATATTTTACGCTATAAGTAGATACTTAATATTATTATTATTACGATTTACGATATTGTTTGTGTGTGTTAGTTTATGCATTTCCCTGTTCGAAAATGCGTATAACTATAAAAAATATCTTAAACCATTATTATTTAACAAGGGTTTGTAAATCCTTGCCATTTGAAAGTCAGAAGTAGCAGTTATCAGTTATTCTCATCACATTTATAATAATAATTTATTGCTAGTTTATTCAAGCATCTTATATTTTTGGCAATACAAATACCTGGAAATCGGGTGTGTTTTATGTGGTAGGGATTGAAAATTGAACAAATACGATGAATTAAATGAATATTTAGTAATCTTTTGAGATGAGCAATGAGCAGCTGGTCTTATTTTCCTTCTTGTAATTTACTCGCAGTTTTAATAGGACTGACAATTGAAGAATGACCTTTATTTTTGATTATTGTATTCAGATAGGGAAAAAAATCTATCGTAAGCTTATTTAAATACTCGTTACTTCTTATGGTTCTTTCTTAGAAATAGAATATCTATTATTTACTATTTCTGTTTTCTCCGTTGTTATCATATAGTATGCTAAAATTGATGCGAATAAATATGAAGTGATTTTCATGGAAATTATATTTTTAACTGTTTTATTGGTAAATTTTTAAACCTTTGTCGATAGGCTGACATGACAAAACAAAACAAAAACAAAATAGTATTAGTTAACAAGAATAAACGACGGGGGGATACATATATTATACTAAATACCTACGGCTAATCGTGTCTAATTAAGTTTGAAAACCATAATAATATTGAATCTGTGGGTACAATATACTGTACATAATCAATTATTTACCTTAGTTGTTAAGACACTGGTAAGTGTTTTTAAAATCCGTAAGGCGTAATAATTAAACATTCACTGGGGGATTTTGCAAGCCGCTTAATATTTTGCTCCTTTTTATTGTGTATACGCTAGTCGCTAGTCTAACATGTTTTATTATAAATTACTTATTATGCCACTAGTACTAATTATTTAACGTTTTATATAACAATATTATTATAGTACCGAATACCGAATGATAATAAACAAGAGTTTATCTCATTTCGTCTTCATCTTTTATACAAGTACTAGACTTTCATACATGGTACATTGTTCCAACCAATGCATCTTTCTTAAAGCATTAACACTTATTAACATTATACCGTAACCATATTAACCCGTTATAATAACAATCATATGTGTATAATATTATATCATGCAAAAATACAGCATTTTCCAACCGTAGTTAGGTACAAGGTAGAATATTAATTTGCTAATCTTTTATAACTTTATAACTTCTAATTTCTATTGCTGCACCAAGCAGCAATAGAAATTGTATGATGGACAATAATATAAACAAATCAAAACGAAAAATCTAATATACTAGGAATGGATTTCATCATCATACATTTCTATAGATTAGGTATTATTATTTAAGAAGTAGAAACATATCATAATATTATTTATACACAAATATTATAGGAAATAGAAATAACAAATAGATACATTATAAAAATGAGATTTCAGTAGTAGACATTTTTTGAAAGTGTATAATAGTATATATATTATAACAATAATATAATTTATAATAATGTGATGTGAAATTGTGAACACAAAATGTCATGCACAGACTTTTCCCAAATTCGGTAAACGTCTGTACGTATTTAAGCCTTTGCTCGTCATCAAAAGTTTCATTTATATACACCATAATTGTTTAGTTTACATTAATAATATATAAAATTTCATTCAAAACAAAGAAAAAACCATTCGTAGCTATAAAAATACGCCTTATACACCTTTTAAGAATATATATATTATAATATACATAATACATACATATACATATACCTACATGCATCATATGTAGTTACATAAAATGTAGAGGCATATATTATTATTACGTATTACATATTATAATGACATAATATTGTACTTATTACATATTTTTATTACTTTTACTTATCTACATGTACACTGGAAAGTGGAAAGCCATTGTATTTGCTTTTGCATAATCTTTTTTTAAATTGAAGTTAATAAGAACATGATGTCATTTAAAGCGATCTCATTGGATTCTCATTTACTTGACAGATTAGCTAATTTCAAGTGAAAGATTAGACGAGAGATTTTTATAAAATGAACTGTTTTGTTTCGGTGTATTATAAAGGTACACATTTTATTTCACAGACATTTCTCTCGTAAAATATCCCTTTTTGCCTACTTGGTACTCCATTTGAACCCTCCATGTGGTCATATGCCCGCACATTCTAGATCGAACTCTATATATAATATATTATGTAGATAATGTTAAGTGCTTTCGCTCACAATTCCGATAGTTTTATACTTTTAACCAGAAAGTAGAAACCACAATACTTACACGTTATATTACTTACGATGTGTATTACACATACTCGACAATCACCATCATTATTGATAGATGCGTCATTAAATGCAAACTGGCATTATTTATAATTTATATAATTATACAATCTAAAATACAAATAATATTATTAAAGTATATATATACCTTAGAGTTAGACACTCTGAAGAAAGTTGTTACGTGTTGTTAATTTTTTTCTGAATATTATGTAATTTACGTTTTACAATTTTACATTGTCAAGAGTAGAAAAATATATTAAATATTATAGTGTGTTAGGAATGGTTCTCTATAGTGATAATATATATGCTCCAAAAACTTTAAGGTGTGTAGTAGTATGAATGTACAACCTAATATCACAAGCTAAGCGCTGTGCAATATTTATTATTAAGTAATTAAAAAATAATGTCCAAACACTCTGACCAAAAACAGAACTGAGGTAGTTTGTAACATTATTATCCCAAGTAAAACTGTCAAATTATTTTACGTCACAAGAATGTCAGTTTCTTTTCCCTACAGTCAAAGGCTAGGAAAAGAAAGTCCTCAGATTGCACACATTTTCACATTCCATGCATACATACTTACTTGAGTAAGTTGGGTACTTACGTCCCTTCTCTATATTCTACGTAGTTATAAATGTGTAAAAAAGTTTTTGACTGAAAAGTAAATACATTTTATCGTGATATTTGAAGGTCCTATCTAAACAGAGCGGTAACATAATTTTTGTTAGGTATATGTAGTCGAAGCATAACATTATAGGTAGTAAGGTATAGGTAAATGGTATAATATGTCGTACTTTACGCCATGGAAACTTTTAAATCTTGAATGTAATGATATCGTAGGCTTGAAGGGATGACAGGGTAATGTATATAAACCAAAGGAAGATGAGGAAAATTCCTGATGCCCACTTTGGCCCTACAGCTCCTCCCAACTCGGCTTTTCCAAATAATGGCAGATATCGTCTCAGAAGAATTAATGACAGAGCAAGAAAGGCAACAGTTGAGTATACTAAAACACTAAACGCCAAAGCTCCAGATTCGACCACAAACTCGTTCCCCTAAAATACATCATACAACATAATATTATTTCCAGAATTTCAGTCGTTTTTTGTCATCATTTACTTTTTGATAAATAAAAATTGAAGGTTCATGTTTAATTTACATTAGCTGCATGATAGATAGCTGCCAAAACCCATGGAAGTCCTAATCCCAGGAATACGTTGACGGAATTACTATTTAAAAAATAAGGGGGTAAATGAATGATATTTTAGTAATCATTTAACAGACCGTTTTTTTTTCATTTCATCCATTATATATGCATAAGTAACAACAACGTACATACCTGTGGTCTATTATGTATTATGTATAATATGTTAAATCGTACCTTCCAGTCACATTTCCGATAGCATTATCCGCATATTTCTCCTGAGCTGCGGCGGTTTTGCTCGCAAATAAATCAGGTAATGATGTGCCCAGTGCGACAAAAGTGATAGCTGTGACGGTGTCTTTGAGTCCGACGATACAGCCAAAAATTGAGGCCAAGTCTCCAACAACGGCAGTTAGAAGACCAATAGCTCCCAGGGAGCAAAAGAAGCATAGCCATCCTCCGAAAAGTCCGGCTGGAAAAGAGTAAAAACATGCATGTACATTGTACATAGATTAGTGTATAGAATAACAGCTTGACTCATCATTTATTTCAGATAAGGATTTGGCTCGTTTGTTAATTTACGTGGAGGGATTAGAGCAAACAGGATTTTCCAGCCAAAGGTCAAAACATGCATAACATAATCCATGGGGGTGGCTTCCTCAACATTTCCTCCGTTTACAGTCACTGCGTCATAAATCTGGCTCTTCCACGAGTCCTGGTGAACGGCCATACTTTTTAAGCTGGCGGTCGTCATAACTGTCAGTCGCTGAAGGACTGAGTTGAAGTCATCATCATTGGATATGGTCTAGATTTTTTTTAAGTACAATTTTATTTTAGTTGAATTTAAATTAAATTAGAATTAGATTGCAGAATCATCTTTTACGGAGAAATATTGGAACCAAAATTCTTTAAATAATAGTTTTAAAAATTAACTTTCAGAGGTCAAAATGAGGTCACTTACAACTGCGACTTTGGTTACACGCCCCAGTTTTGCTCCGCCCTCAGGGTCAAATAGTTCGACCTCAAAGCATTCTATAGATTATAGATATATTATTATTTAAGAAGTAGAAACATAATAATATTTATACACAAATATTATAGGAAATATAAATAACAAATAGATACATTATAAAAATGAGATTTCAGTAGTAGACATTACCATCTTTTTCTGGAGCAACATCATCTACGATGGGAATATCAATGCTCCGCAGGATTTCTCCATGTTTGAACGTCAAAACTCCTTCTCCACCTTGGTAGTCGGCTGGACTTTTTGCACTACCATCGATGGTACGCCATTTGACAGAGACTTCACCGTCCGCTCCATCAGTTCGCTCAACTTCTATGCTGGCCGTTCCACAACTCTCTTTCACCAATAGACCCCGCTTTCTAAAGGACAGAGTTCCGGGCTCTAGAAAACACAGGGAGCACATTAATTCCTCGTTTTTTGAGATTTCTAACATTAAGGAATACATCTAGTGACTAAATTCTTACCGTCGTCATTTAAAATGATGACCTCCATAATGGGTAGCCGGCCAAGAGTGACAGATTTTTTCTCCAGACCGACGTCATCGATGAGCGACAAACGTAGGAAAAATTCCTCGTCCGGTTCCCATTGATTGTCTGTTAAATTTACAATATACATTATAATTGACACTTGATGAATACTTACAAATAGTTCATATACATATACGGATATTAGGGTATCATAACAAATCGTACCGTCAATAATTTTGATAGTGACTTCCCGCTCCTTGGCGTAAGGTCCAAAGACAAGTTGTTCATTGACAGGAATGTAGTCGGAGCCCGCTTTAGCTGTACCATCAAAGGACTCGACCCGAACTCGAACAGTGTTGTCCAGTCTGCCATGACGAACTACTGTAACATTGAACTTGCCCACATTTTCGGGTACTGCAAAGGATGCCGAATGGAACTCTATAATTGCCTTCTCGTGACTGTGATCCGTAACAACGGAGGGAAGAGGGCCAATATCAGGTACGTCAGGGTGTGCGTTGATTGCCTCGTAAACCACTTGAAGCTTGTCTGTCAAGGAAGGGTGAATCTTTCTACTTCCGGTCAAATCTCGACATGCTCCGATTCTATACCAAAGTCTCGAGTGATGTTGGCTGTCGATTAATCTGTATACAAAGAGCAGGACAAGTTGTGTAACATTCACATGATATTATTTTTGTCATTAAAAATCTATAATTTATCTCTGTATAACATGCAGAGATACATATGTAGTGTAATATATTTAAGTGTTTAGTGTTTGTGTGTGTAGTTACTTTGTGGCAGCTAAAGTAGCTGCGTCTGCATCACTGAGGTCGGGATATTTTCGGAGTTCCTTGTAAAACTCAATCAGTCCGTCTTTGTTCACGTTTCCATCGTCAAAGAACAATTTCTTCTTCATCAGCATAGACTCATCTGTGGGACAAATCATGGGCAAAGGTACGTTAGTTTATCAGCCTCGTACAAGCAACAAAGGAAATTTATCAGTGTACCTATTTACAGATACAATCAAGAAGAAAGTGCAAGCACCAACAAATTATGTATAAAAATAGAGAGGCCCTGCAAACTCCAATTCAAATTCGATCTGCGACTATTGATTTTTTGAGATTGCCTTTAAGAATTCTTTCACGCTCCATTGATGCTCATATTTTATCTCTGTAAAAGTCTTGAGTCATATTCAAGTTCGAATTCGAGTTTATAGTGCCTCTCTCTAATAACTAAAATGCTTGATATCGGGGAAAATCTATTGTAAAAGTACAAAATTTTACTTCTATACTAGTATGTACAATGTACGCAAGTAATATATTTACAAGTATATAAACAGAGTAAAAAAGGATTTTAGATAATAGATAATGAAATTATATATAATGTACATGATATACATACATATTATAGATATGTATGTATGTATTTATTTAGATAGAAAGAAAGGTAAGAGGTAATGTTTTGAACAAATAAAGCGACATAGCTAATGCATGCACAACGCATAATAAAGTCGAATTGTTTAAGTTTTAGATGTGTCACTGCAAAAAATAATAGGAGGGAACATCCCAAAATTTTAATGAAGACAGCTTGTACAAGTACTAGATCAAAGATAGCTGATCAGTAATTATGACTACCATAGGTAAAATAACGAAACACATACGGAACTAATCATAAATAATGTAGCAAATGGTTGACATGGTACGAAAAATAAAAAAAGAACATATGCTACACTAGTGAGAGATACAGTTATATTACATATTGGATTGGTAAAGCAGTTATTGTATTCCGTGTATTTACTGTGTAGAGTGAGGCATCATTATGTAATATTATAAGTAATACGAAATTATTGTTAATATTTGTTGCATTAACTGTTTATTTTAAGGGCCCCGTCGACTCCGTGAACTATACAATCCAATATATACAATGCAAGTCTCATGTTAAAAATCAGCAGCCATATCCCCAATATAAATTTAAATAATCATAAACAAAGGTAAAGTTAATAATAGATAGTTGCCATTGCCATATTATCGTCATCAATAAGACAAAGACAGAGACAAGAGACATACGAAAAACAAACTAATGATACACAAACCAAATATATAATAAGGCCAAACCAAGTCAAGACTCCGCAGAGTGAAGCACCCACAATAATCTACGATAAATAATCACGCATGCAAAAAACAGAGTTTAGACGAAGTCTAAATGAGGCACTTTTAAGTTAGTCTAATAACTAACACTACTCGTACTTAAGTAATATTAATAGTATTACTACGTACATACTACATACGTATAGGTAATAGTGATACTACTGACTACATGCATATGTACAACGTGTATCTACCAGTTACTCTACCAAGTCCGAAGTCAAAGGAATACAAAATAGAATTTATAAGCCACACTTTTTTACACTTTACATATTCTACCTCTTCAGAATTCAGAGCAATCATCATTATTATCATTCATGTATTATTTTCATTAGAGAGACAATCTCACGCAGTGCAAAATGATACCTAATTATCAATTATTGTCATTTAACTCTCTAAACGCTCATCCTTTCTTTCCAACATATATATACCGTACTGAATATCATTGACATCTTTTCCGATTTTTAATTCAGTCTGTGCATATTATTCTAATCGAAGGCATATCACAAACGTCATGAACAGGTGAAGGAACAGGGAAGAAGGAAGAGTATCATCTATAGGTATACGTAATACGTATTGTACATTTATTTAAACACTAAACACTCCACCACAGCATAGCCATTACCGTCAATATTTATTTAGGCATTGTGACTTACGTATTATCATTTTTCTTATGCCATGGCATCACCGTTTGTACCGGAAAAGTACAAACGTATAAAAATAGCCATTCGTACACATTTTATACCTATCATTTATGTAGCTCTAGCCTTTGTCTCTCTCTGTATGTATATGCAAATTGTACATGATATAAAAGTAAGCTTTTGCTCATCGTTAGTCAGGATTCTCTCAAGTCACGTCATGAATGAATGAATAAAAAATAAATACTTTTTACACTATCTCCAGTCTTCATCCATATAGACGTGTCATATACACAGTAACAAAATGCTAGCTAAGCTCTTTCTTGTACTCCTCCTGAATTATTCATATTCATTTGTTTAAGTAATTTCAACTATGTAACACGGCCCGAAATAGTTACATATATGTATTGAGAAAATGCAAAGAGATTGCACGAGTATTGACTCTGTTTCTGTTGAGGTTGAAAATTTAACTTTTATGGTCATTTTTACAGCATACAAAAATGTCAACTTCCCCCACACACCAATTTCAAGCCTAACTACAAATTACAGTAATATTGCTAATATTCAAAGAATCAAACGGGCAAAACGAATTACCTACACGGATTTTAATTCTATTCTACAACTAAACAACTCTACATTAGCTACATAAAACGCTATGTTATGCTAATAAATAGTAAAAATTACTAGGAAAATTTAGAATGCAAGTGATGTAAAGAATTTAGACCACGTTGGAATTATAGCTTTCGACTTCATTTTATCTTTTAGGTCCCAAAACCCAAAACGGGGAGGATGTTGAGGTTGAGATGTTAAGTTCACTTTTTAAAGCAGAGGGTTCACAGTTTACATGTATGGCACAGTTGGGCGAAGTTAGTTGGTTGACAGTTGAGATGACACAGTTTTTTCGAGACACATATAACATGGACGATGGGTGGCAGGTTACACTGTACTAATTTAAGACACGGGAGGAGACCATACTGGGTATTTTTGAACGTCGTAGCAATATGAGCAGAACAGCGGAGCAAGACAAAACAGGAAGAAGAAGAAGAAGTTGGAAGTAGTTGACCAAGACAGCACACACGTTGTCAGTTTGACTTGTTATGTCATGACAAGATTGGGACGGGAGTTGAAGACAAGTAGACAAGAAGGCAGGAAGAAGGGCAACACATAAAGAGAGAAAGAGAGAGAAAAACTAAAACTGAAAAATTACTTACACTCACCACCGTTACCATTAGCCATTCCCAACTCAATCTGCTGATCCGTCGCCTGAACGACTCGTTTTCCACATGACCAGTCTCTGATAAACAAATAAGAACATTAACAATAAAGGTATATTGATGCCTCAATTCTTAACTAGGCAAGGCAAACAAAATTTGAAGTTATTGAGTTAAAATGTTTGATTTTTTTTGAAATTAAGCTCACCGGTCGGCCCACCAAGCTATTAGAACCAGAATTGGGAAGAAAAGGAAGGTCAAAATGGCCTCCCATACTTCGACTACATTCTTTGAACTGAACTCCAAGACGACCAGTAACCAGATGTAAGCAAAGAAACTAAAAATGCTAGTCACCATAAAAACCTAAAGAGTGAGAAAATCGTACAATAGAATCCAAAATTTTTAAACCTCTAATTATTATTATTAAGATTTATTGTCGTTCAATGGATTGTAGTGCACTATCAGTTTTATTTTATTTATTTTTATTTTTTATTACTTTTATCATGCGAATGGTTCGGAATTCTCCGTTTGGAATTGCGATGATACACACAGCAGTGATGGCCAAGAGGTTGAAAGCCGCGGATCCGACGATCGTTCCAGGCCCCAAGTCTCCAGCTTTAAAATTGTTTCCTACAATTTCAATGACCGACAGCAGGATCTCAGGAGCGGATGAACCAAGTGCCATTAGCGTCAAATTGGCCACAGTGTCATTCCATATTCTCACTTCCACCACTTCGGGCTCACTGTCCTTTCCAGTCGACAGATAAATTTTCCTCGTTTTGCTCGTAATCTTCTCAATACTTCCCATAAATACGTTGGCTACAATTGCAACTCCCATAAAGCTGTCAAAGTCAAAATAAATATTCATTTATTTATTAATTCAACATAATTAATTTATTGAGGGCTAAAATGAACAAAAAATATTGTAACAATTTCCATGTATACTCACCAGTGCAAAAGTCCCGCAAAATAGAGGAAAGCCCGAAATTCAGTACTCCAAGAGCCCTCATAAGGAATGATGGGGAGCAGAAGTCCTGGAGAAAAACGTGTTCCACACTGTTCCCACAGAGTCACCGTAACTTGCGTTGAATTGTGGAGATTGGATAGCCCCATTTTGAAAATTTTCTTTTATTTTCTCCTATTCCAAATAATTTGAACAGCTTGCGTTTTTCCGGTGTACACTTAAATTGAATAGCTTGAATTTCGTTTTACTTCTTCTTGCTCAACAAGAATTTTGAACACGCGGTTATATTATAGTAGTTATTTCTTATATTTCCATACATGGGTGTAAAATTAATACTAATTATGGAAAATCGTCAAAGTTGAATCATAGTTGAATCAAATTTTATCAGACCCATCATCGTTGCTCGGCAATTTTCCCCGTCCAACGAAAGCAGTTCTAAAATTAAAAAAACAGACAACAGGCAAATTCCAGATTAGGTTTTTCTCCAACTGTTTTTAAATTTTAATATTCTCCAGTAAGTATAATAACTCATTAGCATCAGACATTAGACTGCTTAACCCTCTCCTCAATTTAAAACAGGATATCTATTCCCTCGTGAAAAAATGTTGAAACTTGAAATATGTCAACTTGTCATTTATTATCAGTGGCACAATTACATAATATTTAGGGACGACGTTAATATTATGTATGACAAACGGACAATTTTTCAGAAAGGAAATCGTCCTGATTTCTGATATTCTATCCATTCGTCTCGACTCATGCCGGCTTCCCACAAATAATTTTGAGATAACAGGCCAATAACATGGATATGGAACTACACACACAGCTAACCAATTGGATTCCACCATGTGCATACATATTATGTACAAGTACTGATATGAACTGACAGTGTTACCGTTTTTTTGTATATTTATTTACACCCTCCACTTTACCGCACCTATCGGAAACGTCGTATGAGTACTTTGTATGTATTTAAGTACAGAAAATAACAAAGGAAATCGCGTATGCACAAAATACAAAATATCAGTACACATAATGTGTATGTATTATAAAATTTTAAAATATTAAATATTTTAGACAAAGCGGTGCTTACAGTCAAACTCAATCACTCGTCTTGAAAACTAAATAAGCGTGTTTAACCGTTTGAAAAGCCTCAAAACTCTGTAGAGGAAAAGCGTCTCGCCTCATTCCAGTGTGAGCGTATAGGACAGAATGAAGGAGAATTTTACTTTTCAAAGCTCAACTCACATATTTACAATATTTACATTTACACACTACACACACACACAGACATTCGCGATACATAATATTCCATACACGCACATCTCATCATGTATGTGTAGTTAGCCTCATCTAAAAAGCAAGTTGCGGGGAGTAAGTGCAGTTGAATGTTGAATGCAATGCAATTCCCAGGATAAAATGTAGTCAAATCTCTCTTTACACTGTATATTATTTATCCGTATACACATCTCAGATTAGTCATATTCATGTGTGCATAATATATGTTAAAATATGGAAGGATAATTATCTATCTACCTATATCTAAATTCTCCATAATATTGATGCTTATTTGTCTGTGTAACGTATGTGTGTATGCATATAGGGAGAACAAAGTTAACGAGCCTGTACAGGCCCCTATATATTCATAATGTATTTTTACATATGCATACATACGTGTAATAAAAATAATGCTACATTGAAACTTTGTATAGACTATAGATTGTGAATACACGCCTCTCTAACTACACATTTGTATCCATTTTCGTCTTGTGCAAAAGCGATACAAGCTAAACTTTGTTTCAGCAAAGCATGCACACACAAACATATCCAATGATGATTACAAGACTTTGAGTTAAAGTTTTAGTTTCTGCATGTACAATGTACATGTTACAAACATATGTAATATGTATGCATGTAGGAGTAAGCTGCTGAGCCAGCAAGATAAGTAAAGTGTGTAGAACAGACTAGCCGGCCTATCATATGTGATCAGAAGGCGATGCACTGTTTGAATATTTAATCATAGGCATGCCGTCATTCTCCATCTCTATATTCTCCTATTCTGTATGCTACGATGATGCTGTGTTTTTATTATGGCTTTCATTGGATTGAATTGAGAGATTCCTTTGCCACGGTCGTATAGATAACATAACCAAATAAAATATAATATAATAGGACTGAGGAAAAAATGTTGCTTGTACATACATAAGTATTTAAGTAAGTTCAAGTGTAATACGTACAGAAAAGACTCCATTTTCCATATTAGCACCACCATCAGCTCTGAATCTTACATTTGCTTATTCATTACATATATTAACTTTAGCGTGTTTCTCCTGCAAGAAATACAGTTGGATCTCGATTTAACAAACCGGCTTATGGTCAACTTTTTATCCCGGGACCGTCTATGTTTGGACCCAATAACGACAACTTGTTCATCTCATTTGAGCTAATCGTGAAGAAAAGAAACGATATTAAGTTGATACTTTAGCATGATTGGCATCTCACTCTGAATCTTAGTCTTTTATTTAGCTAATTGATTCGGTTTGAAGCCTGACAATATTGAGACTCTAGTGTTCGTAGAACATAAAAACCATCTGAACTTAGTCGGCTATTTCCCATAAGATATGTGCTTATGTACCTACCTACCCATTTTGCTATTACGAAGAGAAATGCAAGCACAAGCATGGGTAATGTGGTGGACGCTCCTTCTAACTAAAGCCACTGACTACTGACCGTATGCTTTTCATCTTAAATTATTGATTTGTAATTTCCTCGTTCAATATAAAATCATGTATATTTAATAAATAATATATATAATTGAGAATATTGCTATCCGTCCTATACTCACTTTCTGTATGCCTTGTACAATATTTTCAATTTAAATTAAATGTCATCCTTTCACCAGTACACACTCACACACGGACAGATAATCTCACCTGTCAAAATGTGAGTAATGTACATGTGCTCAAGCGTATTTTTCTAGGGCAGCATTAAAAATCTAAATGGAAAGTCGATTCGAGTAAGCAACTCAACTCAAGCCTCACGAACATGACGGACGACTTGTTGATACTGTATATTATTGTATGATGATGATATTTGTACAATGTACACATGGTTTGTGTTTTTGTGCTTGAATTACTTCTTGCATCTCAATTTAATTTTACTACACACATAGTTGTACCGACTTTCCTGGGCTTATAAAGTACTAATCGCTACACCTGTATAATTTTACGATTGTAACTATTTGTATTCTACCTGATTCTACCAGAGAACAGAAGGGATAGAACAGGAAATGAGTATGTGCATAACATGCAATAATGTAGTGTGTATGCGCAAAATATGGTACCAATAATAAAAAAAGGTTAATATTTTATATTTTATACTCTATGATAAAATGACGATATCAGTCTACGCAATCGGACAAGTCAGAGGAGAAAATAGAAAATAATCCTCATTTGGCTATAAATAATATAAAAGTAGATGAGGAGTTAGTGTGTATTGTATAATACAGCAATATTATCTATGAGTGATTCACATGCGGTGAGTAATGCACAATATTCCGGCATTATTATCTGTGAGCTAAAAATGTAGGCGAGGATGAAGAGTCAGCCTAGTAAATATATTTGTTTTGTGTTTACAACTTGTTTTGCGGATGAATTACCAAACAGTCAAGCTCAAACGTCCGCACATGTGACTCTTTGTAAGCATACTTATGGAATTTGACTGTTTTCTGCATATTATATACTATGTATACTACTTAAATATGCAGATAATGTGTAGATTGAGAAAGAGTTCAGAATAATTAGATGCTGCAATACCAGCAAATTTATAGTTAACTTGTAATTGCAACTCGCAGAAATTCGTGTGAGCTTTTAACCACTGTTATGTCAACCCTTGTATGCCATGAGATAAACTCGACATAAAATTTGCATTATCACGAAACGGAAACGGCAAATCAAAGTAAAAAGCTATGTGAGTCTTTTAAACAGAATCAGAATGGAATTTAAATCATCTATTATCCATTGACCATGTACTCATTTGATTTAAAACACAGCTAAATCCAGAATCAAGTCAAATTACGCACAATCATCCACATTTCCATGATGAGATTCTCGTCATTTCAATTTCTTTTTCCAATCGCCGTTTTTCTCCACAATCCACAACATTTTCGTCTTAGTTAAACTGTAATAATTATCAATTTAATTCACGAAATAAAATCTGTTGTTTTAACGTCTAATCTACTAAAAAAATACCTGGAAATCTGTTGTTCCCAGGAAACAGTTCCCCGAATAGAACTATGCAGAATGCAGAAGATTTAATTTCTTTCTTTGGTTTATCGTGTATCAAGTAAGCACCTATTTATATATTTGTCGTCATTAGCAACATGGATTCAATTAATACAATAAATAATGGCAATCATATAATTGAAATCCTGAAATCATGCAGCATTTATAACTACAATAAAATAATTGTAGCTTATGTAGAATAATTTCCAATGCTCTATCCTCATTTCTGTAGTTGTTGGTGGAAAACTGACTATAAGACATGTGGTATATTTTGATATATTATCTAGAATCACAAGTAGAAGGACAAGCTGATGATCTCACCACAAATTCGAGTTAGAGTTAGAACTAGGCACTAGCTAACGAGTTTTATGTTTTTAATTCCAGTATATGTACATATGTACAATGTACACGTTACACATGCACATGTAGTTATGTAAGCCTATATCAGGCAGCCATATAAAATGTAAGGTTATGTATCCATCTTTTTTTTACAAAAGTGCTGCATAACATTGTTCCCTTGCAAGCAAAAACTAATCGCTAGCTACCTACATGAAAATCAAGTCAAGCTCTTGGTTCATACAATGCATTGTTTTGAAAAACTCTGTGGCCACTCTTTCCTATTACAGATTAATAATGTTGAACTTGAAATTATGACATATTTTGCGATTTGGTTTTTTTCGTGAAACTGCAAAAACAATTTAATGAAAATGGCAGATTGTGAGTAAAATCAACAAGTAGTATGTCGCCTACGCTGCTGGATTCAACAAAACCTATCAATGCATGGTGTGTGATATATATGGAGAGTTTACACACGGTAAATTCTGAATTCCAAGTCCATGATATATTTTCGCATGTTTACGTTCCTCGAGGCTACACTAACTATGTATTTGAAAAGACGAAAGTAAACCTTGACTGTGTGTTATGAGATTTATTCCGAAGATAATATTATGAGGTGATGACACCACAATAAAAGGAACAACAACAACAATAACAAAAAAATACAGGGACAAACTGAACATTCTCAGGTATGCATGTATAATGTATACGCTTTATATCTATGTATATCCATGTAAGCAGTGGAGTTGTGTGAGGTGCAGCATTTAAAATCGGCATTCCACAGCCCCCTGCCAAAAAGGATGCCGTCATAGTCATAACATAACACGGACCATAATATTGTATACAATATCGGCACCTCATGTAATGTGAATAGTTATTATGGAACATGATCCTGAAGAATTAGTCATCTCAAATTAGTACTATTTTTAATTTCAACTTTGGCGATCTGTTGTCGACCATTCTATCCTTTTAAAAAGGATAAAATTTGCATTTATGTCTAGCATAGATCACTCTGCAATGAGTATTACAATGAACTTAAAAACATAAATAATATACAGCTTTAGACATATTAATAAAGTTCCTTTGGCGGTGATCAAATTTCCAAATCGAAACAAAATATGTATAAGGGAGCCCTCGAGACATTTCTAACCTTGCATGTACACTGTACACATACATGCAAACTTGAATTGGAATCGAATGTCAATGCTGGCAAACGAAATTTTGACTTATTGAAATGGTTTGTCAAAATGCAAAATTGGGCATGTGCAAACGACAACATGGAGAGGGTTATGTATTTTTCTAGCTGCAGTTGCATGTGATGGCTTGCGTTCATATTAGCAGACGCATGAACATAATTCTGCACTTGCACAAGGAAAGGAATTACTCTTCGGTTTTCCAAAGGCATTGGTGATTAGTATAGTTGGAAGAAAAAAATTAGATTAATTCAACTTTCATATTTGCAACCACAACAGCAAAAACAGCCACACTAATAATCTTTATCAAATATGTACATAATACCACTGCTATGCCATTATGTATGTGTAGACTTTAGACGTTTCTCATTCAGTTTTCTTTAATGTACTGTCCATCTTCGATGACTTATGACTAGTTGGACGTTCATTAAGCTAATATGTATGTGTACGTATTATATTACACGGATAACAAAATATACGAAAAACGAATCAACCATTTTACGCATTAGCTGATTAGTTAGCAATGGTCAATTACTAGCAATTACGCCACCTAATAAAAACATGTAATTACTGTACAATACCCATGCATGTGCAAGTATTCTAAGAGTTTGAAAGTATACATTATTTATCTAACTATTAACTAATTTATTGTCATTAATATATACTATATACATCTAAATATTTTCATGGAAACATGCCTTGGAGATAACTGACTTAGCATTGTCTGCAGCAGATCTTATAGTAGTATTTTTATCCATTCTGTTGAATAACTAGTCAGTCAGTTTGTCACCCTCGTATTGATTGATGCTCTAATCTTCCACTGACAAACAAAAGAGACCCAGAGAAGGAAACACATACAGTGTGTATATATTACGTATATTATGGAGTCATGAAATTATTGTACATTCACATTTCACATGTGACAGTTGAGCTATAGCAACAAGACTAGACGCATAATATACGGGTACGTGTACATTGTACATATGACATATAAACAAGCCTAACTGTATTCTATTTCAATGAGTGTACATTAGGAAAAACAATGACAATATTATGTAAAATATTTTGTCATTGTCATTTCAGTATCATTTTCTGCTCTTGGTCTTGTCATTTGTATTTGGCAAGGGGGTTAAAGGTCATTCAACCTGCATGGTAAAGCATATGCACAGCATATAAAAGGACATGTTTTTAGTGTTATGTATATCCCTTTACATTTAGTTCTCACGTCGGTTTTGAAAAAGCGTAACATGACATGGTCTTCATTGATCTGGCTTTTTCTGTCCGTAATTTTACTGTGAACTGTACTTCATCTATATACATAGCATAATGTGTATGCATATTACAAATACTCATTGCTTGTACATCATGTACAGTTAAAAAACCAAGACGAATTAATTTTGCCTCGAGCTCATCAACTGCGGAGCTGACATGTCTATATTTTTGCCCAAATGTTCATATTATTATGTTTATAAATACGACAAGTTTCCCAAAAGTAAATTTTAATTTCCCTATTGAGTATTAACTCGGCAAACTCGATCATGCTCAAACTTTTTCTGATGGACAAGAGTAGCATTGCACTATCATTTGGTGGATGGTGGACGAGTAACTAAGTTGTATAATTATGATGTAAAGTATGAAACGTGTTCCACCATTTACTCATACACGCACATTTCCACGTTTGATCGAGCAAGGAGTTTCAAACACTCGCCATAATAGTTAAAAAACAGAGGTAAGACAAGGCAGCATAACTTTAAAGTACCTAATGATAAGGAATGGCGCTGGGACGAGACGAGGGTCTTAAGTCGTTAAATATCAGATCGTCTTCCTTAAAGCCAGAAAAACTAATAATATGAATAGTTGAACACAAATTGTTTAATAGTTTGAAATTATCAAATTTTTTATCAAATATTTCGAGCATGTGTACACAACATGCATTAAAAATTAATGTATAAACAAAAAGCAGAAATATATTATTGAAACGTCGTGACGCAAATACATACACTGAAAAAGTATCCGATATATCGATTCTATCTTCTCGTTTCGGCATCAATAAAACTACCATTTCAACAAAGCCTCGAACACCCTAACCTAAAGTATTGTGAATCGTCACAAATTTTTTACTTTTCATTTCATGTCCACTGGAGATTTTGAGCCCAGATCCTTGGTTCTGTTTTTGTAGTAACGATATTTGCTATTCGCTCGAGATGTGAAGAGCGTTTACTACACTTTTTGTACGAGAGTCCTTTACAGTTTGTTGTTTGTATACATGCTATACGTGTGTATATTACATATGCAACAATTCAACAACACAAATGTGCACCTCGTTGAAAAATTGAGCATGTCATGCTGTCGTATGTATGTTTATGTGACGTCGTTGTGATCAATGACCTAACTGAAGAAATAAAATAAAATGCAGAGACTGTCTACTGAGCCATTGAAAAATTCTAAAATTTGGACATAACGTGCACCAATTCAAGAATTTTAAGCATAAATCAAAGAAATGATGCTCCAAGGGAAATGATGTGATGCTCTTCCTTCCAGTGTAGCGGAAGGCTTACGCCACAAAGCGAGAGAAAACGAATCGATCATATCTAGGTATAGTAAAATAATTGTACATAATATACATAAAATAGGCTAAAACTGAAAAACAACGACCAATCTAGAAGTTAGAACTTGACCAACTATATGACGCCTGTCAACAAGCAGAGGAAGAGTAGAATAAAATAGAATAAATTCATGATGTTTGTAAAGGGAACAAGTAAAATAATACCTACCAGTACAGTAGTAACTAGTAAATATATGTCAACCTAGTTGCCAATCCCGCACTGACTACTTGAGAGATACATAATTTTGCTAAAAGAGAAAGCTCAGAGAGAAAGCCAAATTGCAGAGTTACAAAGCCGAGTAAGAAACTCCCGTAAGAACACACACGAGAATCATACATATTTATAAAGTTTTGCTGCTGCTGCTGCCAATTCATTTCTCTATTTTTCCATGAAAGTTTGCGTGAGGAATGTGGATGGCTGTGCAAACGTTTGTATATATACTACATAAATATACTTCAGGAGAATCGGTCACCTCACAGCTTGCGTAAGCATTATTAAGAGGAAAATATTATTTACATTCTAAATACTCAGAGAACTGTCGCCGGGGAAAAGTATAATATGTAAAGTATTAAATATACTTGTACTGTATACTGTATACATACATACTAATGCAATGGCTCAAGAAGCCTAAATGACTGTCTTTTGCTTGTACTGCCACAATAATTATTTGTATGATGAAATATATGGTGTTATGCACACAAGTGTCCACACATATTCACTCTGGATACCGTGCAGCCACGGAAGTATGTATATTGTATGTAGTCATGCTCCATATTCCGTCTATTTATGTACATGAATGTATACATACATGTGCTATTATTCCGGCGATGGTCTCCAAATATATCAAGTGACCCACCAACCAGTGCATAAAATATTCATAGGTATACGTGATACACATAAAATATAGAGATAAAACGGAACGGAGAGTGGCAGTAATTCCATTCCAAGTTCCAACCACATTATATGATAACACTAAAAGACTACTTAGTATTCTCACCATGGACATTTCCCTGTATATGTATCATGATATGTATTAGTATTTAGATAAGACCATGAACTTAAGAAAAGCTTAAACTTCCAGCATGGAGACATCCATAGCTCACACATATGGTACGTTCAAAAACTGAGAAACAGGATATTTATCCCTTGAACTGTTTTCAGCCCTCCGATCTATCTAGAATTTAAAAGAGTTGCAGTGACCGACGAAATTGACGAAAATGTCCTATTTACATGATGACCCGTTTAAGGTTCAATTTAATTGCAATTTCGAAATATTTGCACATCGTAAAAACTCTTAACTAAAAACACTAAACACGAATATGTACCACATTAATAAAACACTACTTCTTTTTTCATTGCATTAAATACGGAAGTACAATATGGACGCCAAACCAAACTCAAATATATTTGTCACAAAAAGCATTATTTGGAATTTAATTTGCTTTTTATGGTACACACATAGACATGCTTGCATAGGCAAATGAAACACAACATTTGGTATGTAAATGGATTTCATGTCCCGGGGTCACCTGATTGCATTGATAAGTACAGATATAAATAGGAACATTGCCGGTCACCAATTAAAGGCAAGGGAACCAGAAAGCGCAAGCAGTATAGTAATGAATCACCTTTCTCCCTCGGTAAAATGCCATGGATTATGGGGCGAGATAAAATTATGAGTAATGAGTATTTAGCTTTAGCTCAAGCTAAGCAGTGTGTGCACAGTGCACACTTCACTAATGAATTTCGGGAAATAGGTGATGGAAATGTAACCTACTTTTTTCACACAACTCCACATCGGAGCTTATTGCTAGAGCCTTTAGGGTTTGGGGAGAGTACCTCAAATTACCACAGGAGAAAATCTCACTGTGAGTCGCTTACAAATATATAATAAAAAGAAAACGACGGATTGCGTTTTTGCCATTTAAAAAATAGGACACCATGGAGATGTCGAATTTCGGTACACACATAATATGTGTGCATTCATAGTACATAGCTTGTTACAATTTAGCTTACTTAAGTACTTTTATTCAGACAATAAGCCTGTATATATATGACTGTATTTGAAAGCAATAGCAAAAGAGCAAGTAAATTTCCTTTCACCATGTCACATTGACTGGTAAAAATTTCGCTTATACTTTCATTCCCTATTTTTTGCTTTCATTGAGCTTACACTTTCATACATAAGGGCGACCCAACATTAACCGATAGCATTAAATGTGTATAAACTAAGCAACATGTTCGCGGAAAAGCGAGACAATGTGCAACAACGTTAATGTGCCAAATCCCCGCCGAGCTGTAAAAAAATCTCCCTTTATTGCCACTTATGTATGTACACACAATTATACGCATTTGTGTATAATACTCTGACCTCCTACTCCCACGCACAATTACTACAATAAATGCCTAAATACATACGTACATAACACCGTACTGTTCATATAACTTACTTGAGAATTTTAGTTATTTGCTATTATGTGTATATGCCCTTTCGCATGCATGGGCCTAACGTTATCTCATCTCATTTTCCGATTCCACCGTGTACAATATTTCCCCTGCTATATTTACACATGTCTCGTCATTTTCATTCCAGAACTTTATATACAATATATTGCCAGTCCAAGGTTTGAGTTAAACCCTGGTCCAAAATATACCTCTGAGATTTATATTATTGATGCCTTAAATTGCCGAGGACTATATCTGGGACAAATCCCTGTTTCGAAAAATTCATTAGAAATACTCGCAGTACGATATAAGACAAATGAATTTTAATTACCACCAATTTTTTGTAATTCTGTATATCTTATAGGCAATGTAATGCAGTTCTTTCACATAAATTTCAGCAAGGTGTTGTGTATGCCAAAGTGTAACAAAAGTAGTACTTTACCTAATTTTGTATTGTAGAAAAGTTAACGATGGAAGGCTGAAGTCACAAAGTTAAAATGTGGTCTTTGTTTATTGTACGTATTGTAGATAATGCTATCCAAACACCACAGGAGAAAATTTAAATCTCACAAAGTCACTAGCTGTGTGTATAATACTTGAAACCACCATCTATTAATCTTGAATTCTGGGCCTCCACCTTCCAGGTCTAAGGGTTTACACCAAATTACTGTGCATATGAAGATTCCTGTTGTAAAAGCCCCATAACATGCATTAAAAAATTAGCAACAAAAAATAGAACAATAAACTATCACTATTAAAAAATACGGCTGGCAAATTTTCACAAAATGGTGTTCCTTAAGATAAATAGACTGAGCAAAACAATTTAACGACGTCTATACAAAAATGAGAAGTTGGAAATATGTACGAAGTTGACACAAATTACAACTTATGATGATAGAGAATATAAACGACAAGCACAAAATGTAATATTATATTATATAATAAGTGATAGAGTAGATTTTTAGATTATAATATGAGAACTCACGATTTATGATGCTGAATAGTGCCGTGTAGATTGTAGCTTCTTTTATGTAGTAGAACTATAATGTGTATTACTGCACTTTTTTGTCTGTTTGAGGGTCACAGGAAGAGGATGATGACTCGTGAGTTCCCCTTATATATAAATTTGTATTTGGCAATGCTGCACACTACACTCCACTACACAAAACTCCTTTAATGTAACAATGTATAGAGTCGAAGAGAGGTACGTTTTCGTTATAACACACAAGCACTGACAAGACAAAAATTTAAATGTCCTATTAGCACTTGATAATTATCACAAGTTTGTGGCAACCTGGTGAAATCCCTTCTTTTGAATCGTTCTTCTATTATTACACTATTGTATTCACAATTATTATGATCGTATTAATCGTGTGTTGCAGCGGAAGACTGTCAATTTTTAATCGGGCGATGGAATTTACGTGTATGCAAATGTAGTTGCTCTTGAGTGCTGACTGTTGAACTCAACTGACTGCCAATTGTCACTTTTGAAAATAATTTATATTTTATTGTACACTGCGACGGTATGCAAACCTCACAATTATTACTAATAGTGGATAAAATTATTAATGTGAAAATTAGCTATACACTCACACTACCACGAATTTTCCTCTTCCGCTACAAAAAGTGTTAGTCAACTCAACAGCTACTGAATGACCAATGTATAATAATAATATTACTACGAATGACAGACAACAGACGGAACAGATTACGTGAGGTGTAGTTACAGTCAACTTGCTTTTCCCGTTTCGCCTACAGCTCGTATTCCTAGTCGTAATCACGACTCCCCTAACGCACACAATTCTGATATTGCAAGCGCTTACGCACTTTATTCCCAGTAGACTAAATGTCTGGATGGATATACTTTGTATAACTGTATTTTGTGAGCACAATACCGCCAAAAGACACGACGCGTAACTGAACTGAATTGAATTGAATATACTTGATGAGGATAAGCAGAGAAGCCCAAGTCTGCTCGACGGACAACTGTACACATTACACATCAACCCGAGTAACAAAACTACACTCAGACAAAAACCCTCGCAGAGTGGAGTGATGAGAAAAGGAAGGGGAGGAAAAGAGGGAAGATATATTGCACTTAAATGTGTATATGTATGTATAATATGCCGTTGTAGAGACAAAACTATGCATACTGCATACACACCGACGCAGCACAGGAAAAATCACACGCACAAAAAGTTACTCATAAAACTACCCAAATAATGCGAAATCCAACAAGATAACAAAGCTTCAAAAAGTTGAAGGCCTTAACTTCGACCTCAACACTGTCTTCTTTCTCTATTATTCTAAACACAAATATCTATAGTGGTATACACTATGGCTTAGCCATATACCCATATAAGAGATATAAACAACGACAAAAGTCACAGGATGAAATGAACTCGTTCGGGGAAAGGGAAAGGCAAGAAGTATACGTACATTTTGACAGTGGGTTCGCTGCTCGTTCTTTAGGCCAAAACAACACAACATGTCTATTATCTACACAACAAAACAGCAAAACACATGGCGTGGGGAATGAGGATTTTTTCAAGCTAAAGTATAGTTCAATGTATCGGAAAAGTACAGCGCAAACTACAGGATACATAGGTAACATATTATACATAATACATACATGCAGTGGAAAGCATGATATGTATGTACCTTCACACATACGGTGTGTTTTATCTGAACTACATTTTGCATTATTCGGCATATAATGATGTTGCTTGGTGCACATTAGGCTGTACAAGCAGGAACAAAACGGACAAAATCACCTCACTGCTTTGCCATTTTTGTTTTTGTTCTGTTATGCATGCACTCTTGCAGCAAGACAGCTTATGCGTTGTATTCAATATTTATACACCCGTGTACGTATGTACATGGAAAATGGGTATTATCAATTCAGATAAAACTGAAGTGATTGGGCATAAGTACATAAGTACTCCTATAACACTTACTTAGAAAGCATCACTCATAAACAGTAGTTTGTCGCAATTTGTCCCTTTTATTTTGGATTCAAGCCCTTTCCCATGGCAAAGGTAAAACACTTTTTCATTTTGGACGTTTCATAAAAGCTCACCTGATAGGGAACGAATGAGATTTCGTTGACAATTCTAGAAATCTTTAAGTAACTACCTTGGCACATTGTGTAGAATCTAAAATAAAAATGCAATCAATGAACATCACATAATATGTATACGTATCACAATAGTAGGTCAATGTACTCCAATTATTAATAGCTAACGCCAATAATCCTCAAAATTCTCGAAATCCCAATATAGTGACAGCTCTGAAATTATTGATTAGAATGCCGAACGACTCATTTTTCGCAGCAATTGCGGAAATGCAAATGCCACAGAATATTGTACTTAAAATAACTCCCTTCAGTACAAATTCAACAGTAAAATTATCTATTTTCAATCACTCAATCAAAATATTATGATTAATCTGGCTTAGGTATAATTTATAATTTTACAACATTAGGACATTTTTTGAACTTTGAACATCACAGCAGTATATTAATATTTTGTTGTCATGACGTTAAGCGTCTGCAATGGAATAAAAAGTCAGCGAATCTTTTACAAGTTGGCAAAAAAAGGTCATAGATAGTACTTGATATATTATGGTTAATAAAAGTACTAAACAAAGACTGCAGACTACGACTGAGTATAAACTGTATTTAGTTGCATGCATCTACAATCTCCAGATATCTGCTGATTTTATTTTTGAAAAGTTTAGTCCAAGTCTTAAATTAAACCTTATTGTAATGCAACAACAGAATAGGAAAATTAAATGGTTAGAGGGATTTTTTACACTTATTTTGTTTCTGACTCTGAATGTTCAATGCGTGCATACATATACACTATGCACATATTCAGCCTGTGAACAGCAATATGAAAGTATGATGTGCGCTGATATTTATATTACTGATGTATACATGCATATATATAACAGATTCTAGACTGCAAATCTGAAGGTTTTTAGTTTGTGTAAAAAAATCTACTATTGATAACCCGAGGCCTTAAAGTCATTATTTCAGAATGTGCTTACTCTTCCTTTACTAATTCTGTGAAGTTTTGTTCACAGTGCGAACAAAATAGTTATTCTTATTGGACTCTCTTTACTATGTATGTCGATACTTTCATGTTTCGCTACAAGTATTTGACTCGTTTATTGTTCAACAGTAAAACTCGAATGTCCGAAAACTCGTCGGCAGATACATAAAAGCCCATATAATATTTTTGTAACCCTCCTACTTTTACTCACAAGTATTATTCTGACTATTTTTCCCCGCCCAATACATTGGCAACAAATAGCACCTGCTTTTTAAAAAATAGAAAAGTAAAAGAGAATTAGCATGGATTCTCAGGTTTGCTATGTATTAAACTTCTCTCGCACAACTAGAAAAAACAGAAAGCATGTTACAACAAAACATCTTCAGTTGTTAAAGCTATATATTTTCGTTTCCCGTGACATTTAACCAAAGTATAAAGTTCAAGGTTTGCATTTTGAAATGCACCATAAATTATGCAACCTAAAATGCTGTGTACCAATAATGTGTGGGACCAAGACGGAGAGTAAATATCAGTACAGGATTTTCTCTCGTTATTGGCTATTTAGAGTTTAGAGTTTGGTCTTTTTTGTCTGGCGTTCCGAGCTAAATTTATACATATATACATATTATATACACCTTCCTCTGAGCTGCTAGTTAGTTGAAATTTTATTTACGCCTTATACTTTTTTCGAATTAAATTTCAGAGGCTGGAAGGTTTGGAATATTTTTAGTTCATTAAATATTTTGTGCCAAAAAATCAAAATGCATCAAATCAAATCATGATTGCGTGTGGGTTCAATGCAGTACATTTTACTTCCTTCCTTCTCTTTACAGGTTTACTCATCCCATCACCATCACGAAAAGAATGAGCGAAATTCTAATGCATACAATGCACGAAAAAACTGTAATGCTGTGTGCTATATTATTATGTATGTACATTCAAAATGGAAATCTGATATGGACGATCGTCATTAAATTTTTTCCAATGCCACAGCCTTTTTATCAATATTTTGCTATTAAGTGGCTAACATAACATAATGCATAATACATCTTAGCTTGGACATTACTGAAATAATAAATCTAAATATGGGCCGAGAATCCCACAACATTTCATTTTTTCAGCAGTTGTGTTTGTGTGGGATGAGTCATGTGCCGTTATGCAACAATAATAAAAACCGAGTATTAGTACGAGTACTTTATACGTTACTTATACATGCATAATGCATACCTACTTCATACACATATACATACTTTTGGCATTTATGTTGATTATGTACAATGTTTTATGTATGTAGCATATTTCCGAGCGAGCCATTTAAGCCCTTCTCTCAATCAGAGGTCAATTTCATGCAGTTAAAAGCACGTGCATGACATTGTCAGGAAACTTGAGCCAACCAACTTACAAAGCATCAGTATATATATAATATTTCCACATTTCATTTCACAATGTATGAAGTATGACTTTGTAATAATATAAACAGATAGAAGATTAATACTTGGAAACAATGCGTTTATTTAGTTTCGCATTAATTATATCTAACGATAAGCCTGATTGTGCAAAACTTTTGGTACTTTTATCTTATTAAAAGTATCAATATTTTTATATACTTCCTGCCTATGTACATACTTACAGCTAATAATAAAATTGTAGTGCTGTAATAAAAATTTATTTTGCACGTTTTGATTTATCTCCTTTTCTTCCTAAACGATAAGATTGAGTAAATGGCCGGAAAAGGAAGATTAAAAACACAAATACACATTAGGCATACATACAGGAGAGATGTCTCATCTCGCGCTAATTCACTGAAATTTTTAAGAAGATTCTTTAGTTGCCTCGCAAATATGTCTTAAATATGTGACAAATAGCGATTGGACGCGCTTTGCATTTCTTTATGATATGATCATATGACAAGGTAACTAAAAAATAGAATGCACTTCATGATGAATGGAAACAAAAACAAATGCATGTTTTCATTTGTCCACTTTCTTTCTTTATGCAGAAAGCTAAAAATTTTTAGGTTAGCTGTCGATATGTACGAGTGTATAGCACAGTCCATAACTTTAAAACTGCAGAACAATACTAGCTGATAGGTGCATGTGCATATTGTATTTATTTACTGCTTGTGTGGATGCAGTCGAAACCACATCGCTGACGATGAATATGTATTTCGATTTAGGTGAATAAGAAAATTAAGCAAAATACGAATGCACCACTTTGAACGCATATACTGTATACATAGGGGAGAGTCGCCTAAAAGTGATCCATTTTTATTTTTGGCTGTATCATAATATTAGCTGATTGTTC
>JAQIVE010001004.1:0-28818 GCA_034698285.1 Sminthurinus bimaculatus
ATATGCGTTTTCTATTCCGCTGACGAGATCCTTGACGTCAAAGTCGGCAATCGCTCTTCGTTAACACGACTCATATACAGCCAGCAACATATGCATATGCTGCCTGTATATTTATCTTAGTTGGATGGAGGGAATGAGCTCGATAAGAAAGGGGAGGTGAGTCCTCATCGCCCAAGCTGAATATCGCATGACTCTTAATAGCTCCAATTCTCATTCCATTTTCCTCCAAATACTCACTATACATTATCCATACACATTATTCATATGTATATAGTATGTGCAATACTCGATGCAGCAGAAATTATCTTCTTGTTGCTCTCTTTCTCTTTTACCCTCCGATTCGTGACTCCCTCAGTCCAAAACCGCTCTTTCTACTTTACTCGTACATTGCAGAAAAAGGCCAGAATGGAGCAAAACTAAACTTGGGAGCAGCAGGACGATGACCGCCCTCCATCATATGCAGTTTACAACAAATATTATTCTCCATCTTTTTGGATATTTTAGCTCTTAAGATGCCTTAGATACTTATGCGTATATGTATATCGCACACATTTATGTACCATTATCCATTATAAATACATAAATACGTGCATACGTATCATAGATCTTGATGTAGAAATGAAAAAGTTGTTCATCCGCACATCACCCTCAACCCCGACATTTACATGCTCAACTGATAACAGCGTGGAGCTGGAGTTAGAGTTGGAGCTGCCATGTAGATACCTCATGTATGTACGTAGTACGTACATATGATAATAGATTGAGAAGAAAGAGAGTCTCCACAGATTTTACAATTTGCATAGCAATTTCGGCAGAGGCAAGTCGACAAGTGTATCTGAAATGTGGAGAATCGGAGAGAAGAGGAGAGAGAAGAGGGACGGGGAACATGTCGCTGCATACTGAGCAGAGATTCTCCTTCCTGAGCCTCGGGGCGAAAATCCTACGATTGTACATACATCTATCCTTCTATATACTATATTATATCATGTATCTACAGCCACATTTCAATCCCCCTTGCACAATGTATGTATACCATTCTTGTCCGGGTTCTTCTCATTCTCTCTCTTTCTGATAAATGTATATGTATGTATGTACTTCAGGCTCCAGAGAATCCAGCTCCCCTCTCCCCTCTTTTCCTTCCCGTTCCTGTTCTTTCCTTCCGTCACTGCAACCCAGAGTTCAGTCAGATTCTGCTCTTCTTCCAGCTATCTACTATCTAACTATCATTCTACCCACTTCATATCCATCCACATGCACAGAGGAAGCCAAAACCAGTCATTTGAACGATGAGCAAAAAATATGAGAAAAACCCTTTCCTAACTGCCAAAATATTGTAAATTGTCAAAATAAATCCCCCCAACCCTCGTAAACCGAAACAAGACCAAAGACGAGAGTGGATTAAACTATACTGAGCCAACAAGCTGGTCAAAAATGGGCAATAATTGTCACCCTCCTGACCCTTTTTCATTTCCAATCATTTTACTCAGCGCTTTTTATGTTTTTTATATATACTGTAGTAGTGCAGTATGTACTCACTTTCCCCCCTAATAATAATAATAATAATAATAATAATAATAACGCTTGAAATATAGCTGTTGATAAACTTCTCCTGGTGGAGCTGGTGCATAGAGAGAGGGAGAATCAATAAATATCCTGATGCATAGCAAAGGTTGAGGGTCATTAGAACTTTCCTGCGAATTCGACAATACTGAATATTGAGTTGTGGAGCATTCATCATGCTGATAGCACTAATGAACGTACAATTACTAAATAGCTTTGAATGTGAGGTAGAGAGAAAGCAGAGAAAGGAGGTAAAGGGAAGAAACGAGGGAGAGAGCTGAAATCAGTCTCCATATTGCCAATTCATAGCCAAAAGAAAGAAGGCAAGCCAGCAAGGAGAAAGTCTTTTTCAACAAAATGAGATGAATGAGGTGAGAGCGGTAGAAAGAGAGAGAGACAGAGAGTGAGAAGCTGTGCCCGTGTGTCTTGCTCTTCTCTTCGCTTCTCCGCGCTCTTCTCTCCGTCGTCTTCTTTTACACAAACGGATTAACTCGTTAAACATGAAGGCGAAGATGGATATTCATTAGCGTCAAAAGCAGAGCAAGAAGGACATTAGTGTAGGAATTCTTATTTCTCCAACAAATCAGCATACGCTTGGTAGCATTTCCATTCCTCCTTTTAAATCTTTGCTGCCTTTAGTCAAGGACGACGAGGAGGAAGAGGAGGATGACGACTCGAGTGGTATAGCACCATCTCCTCTCTTCTCTCTCTCTCTCTCTCTTATTGCTCATGTACATGTTTGATGGTGGAATTCCTTGCCTCTCTTCGTCGTCGTCTTCTCTTCTTCTTCTCCCACATTAACAATTCAAAAGGAGGGAGCCTGGATGCATTAACCATCTCGTACACACCTCATTAATTTCCCTGCTTCCATTTTGAACATGGGATGGAAATCCATCCATTCCATCCGCATCAATAACCACTTTTTACTTGAATTTTAACTGATTACTCCCTCCTCTAGACTCTGATACGGATATCCACCTCATCTATACATAATACATAGTCATCTACTTATGTATATGTATGTATGTAGTAGAGTAAAATAGAGCAGAGTATAGAACGAAGAACATGGAGCATATCTTTAGAGTTCCGCCTCCATTCGATTCCGTCGACAGGAAGAAGAAATTATAAATAATAACACTTTTGGCTCACAATACGCTCACTACTCCTCCCCTCCCCATCTATACACAATATACATATACAACAATAAAATTGCTAATGGTATGTGTGCATGAGTGTGTGTGTGTAGTGTGTATAGTGGAAGGTAAAGTTAAAGTGGAGGGAGAATTCGCCCCCCCCCTCAATTCCCCTCCATCATGAAAAACTTGATATAAAACTCCATTATTGGAAACAAGGAAGGAAGTAAGGAAGGAGCAAGGAGCAACAACAAGACGAACTACACAGAGAACAGAGTTGGGCAAAGTGATTGAGTGTAGATGTGGATCGAGGAGGACGACGACAAGGACGACGACGACGATCGTCGTCTAGAATGCTTCCAACTTTTCTTAATTGAGAGATTGATTGCAGACTCATGCTTCTTGTTCTTATCGGCGGCTGCCAACTACTTTCCATCCATCCACATACTCAATACTGCCTCCCTATTATGTTCCAGGGAGAGATTGAAAGAGAAGAAGAAGAAGAGAGTTGTGTGTACACTTATATATATAAACACAGAACCAGCAGCAGCACTTGTGAGGATTCTCCTTTTGAGGGTTTCACAGTCGACAGAGAAACATGAATCGCACACGTCCTCTCTCATGTTTACCTTTTCCCCTTGCATGTGGGTTGCCCAACTCAGACGTGGATTGCCCAACTAAACAACAAACAAACTTCTAGCCATGTTCCTTGTATGACAGTGATTTAGGGAGCCCCCTCCCCCCAACATCAAACCCAATATAGAATATATAGATTTACAAGTCGAATGGAATGGAAGGGAGACAGAGAGACAGAGACAGGCAGACAGTGCAGTGCAGTGCCCTCATCACCCGTCATTATCCCATACTTGACAGGACTTGATGCGATGATGGAAAAACATGAAAAAAACAAAGGGCTCTCAATCAATCACTCACGCGAGCTCAAAGAATGTCATAGGCAAATAAATGAAGGCTTCTGAGTGTCTCCTCTCCTATTTCTCCTAAGCACACCCTATCATATCATTTTTCTGCCTGTCTATATTTCCACAACTTAGATGCCATTTTGGGGATCAACAAGAGAAAGCTTTCTCTCTCTCTCTCTCTCTCTTTATCTACTGGTACACACGACTCCAACAGGCGTCCTGTGCAAATTTCATTACAAAGGACAATCCCACGTGACCTCGTAGATAAAAACAAACTACAATATTTTAAAAGGAGGAACATGCACTGCTTTCTCCCCCTCCCCCTCCTCGTCTCTTGGTTATTTTTGGATCCAGAAAGTCCAAGAAGTTCGAAGTATCGTTAGTAGTCTCGACACATTGAATGTATATAATATTTCCAGTTGTTGAAATCTTTCTCTTTTTGTGTTGAGCACGCAAGCAAAAAGTCTGATTTGGTTGCCCTTGTCACGCTATAGCTCATCTTCGATTGGCATTCACCATTCACTATTCACTATACCACACACACGAATAGAGAATATAGATGCCCACATTTTAAGAGAAACAATTTTTTCTCCTCTTGTTATACAGTACTTTGCTTTCCCCTCTAGCACTTTCATGCCACTATCAGTATTTTTGGCCCGCGCTTATTTCTCCGGTGAGAGAGAGTATTCCCGCACGGCACGGCACGCTGGAGAGAGAGAGACAGAGGGAGAGCAGGGATTCCAAAACTTTGAACCAATGTATATGCATAATGTACTGTACTTTACATGTGCTGATCCAGGGACTGGGCACTTTGGTTATTCAACTTTAATATTACTTTATTTATTATGTAGAACCTCTTCTTCACTTGACAGACTCTTTCTCTCTCTCTCTCTCTCCCTCACACACACTCTCACACAATTCTTTTACATTTCGCTTGTGCCAAGAAAAACTTTTTTGGTTTGCGTGTCTATTTTATGTACATATTTAGAAAAGTCCCATGTCCTTTGGAGAATCTAAACAATTTCATACTCACAAGTATTTCCATATATCTACGTGACGCACGTTGCAGTAACAGGAGAGAGAGAGAGTTGATAATAAATATTCCCAATTTCAAATTCAGCTCTAAAAGTGACCACAGAGCTGCTATTTTGAAAAAATAGTCGATACTATAAAATGAGAAGTCTCCTGTGCCCGGGGCTTTCCAGGAGTTACCAAATGTACGAGTAACGAGAATGTATGCATAATGATAAGGGAATTGACAAGGATAAGAAGAGGCAAAACGAGGACGACGACGACGACTGTGTGGACTGACGACTGTCAACAAGCCGACTCTTCTTTGCCGTGATGCAAAGTAAACTTATGTATGTACACGGTATTTACTTACCCACTACGCAAGCAAGCAAGCCATTAATTTACAAGATGTTTTTGAACTTAGTACAAGGGAGAGGAAAAGAGAGGGACTTGGGACGTCCCAAACCCTGGTAATTGGACAAACATTCATCTTGGCTCCGGTGGGCAAGTTGGCTGTGCCATCGTCGTCGTTGGTTCGTCGAACAAGAATTTATGACAATGTGTGTATACATATAGGAAGAGGAGCAGGCAGCAGGCAGGCAGGCAGGGCCAGCATGGAAATGAGCAAGAGAAATGGCTCCGAGAAAGCTCTCACACAATTGATTTCAGAGTCCTTAAAACTTTTTCTTGCAAAAATAGCAAATCTGTCAAAATAAAAGTTTCCAAGGAAGAAGAAGAAGTCAATACAACAAACTTTTTTCCTTTCCTGCCAGCACAGAGTCAGAGAAGGAGAGTAAGAGAAAGAAGAGAGTAAGAGAGAGAGAGAGAGAGGCGAAGAGAGTTCCTGTGTGAGTTACGGCACGTGAAGCGCTAGTTTCTTCTTTTCCATTCCCTTGATTATCCATTGGAGAGCCAGGCTATACAAATAATAATCTCATATATGATGCAACGTGATTCAGAGAGAGGGAGAGAGAGAGAGAAGGGACAGCTGAATATGATGCCTCTTGACTTGCTTCCAATGCCATACATTTGCTGCATAAGGTATAATATACATAAGCTGTACAAGTTGGTTGGGTTGAGCAGAGCAGAGCAAGCCAAGGGAAGGAGTGGAATAAATAACTGTGATCGTACCCCACGGTATAAAAAGCATCTGATCATATTTTCCCTATGAAAATGTACAAGTCAAATGGATATAATAGGAGCTTACAGCTTACAGCCCGCCTCCCAAACACACACACTCAACCACTCTCCAGAGAAACAAAAAAAAATTGTCGCCTTCAACTAAACTCATTCATTTCTTGTTATTCTTTCCTTGCAGCGACAATTTTCCTCGTCCAATTGTTATTACGATTACTATTGCTATGGCTATATGGACACAAGTCAACACTTTGGTCATTTCTACAATATACACCAGACAAAGAGCAGCCCCTTTATTGGTTCGTTGCTTTGCTTTGGGAGAAATATTGTGGAAAAACAGACGGCTTGAGACCTGACAATAAGTTCCACACACACAGACACAAGCACACACCAGTTCATAAATTGCTATTGTATATTGGAGTCACCAGTATATAAAAATAAAAGCCGAGTCGGGACATTTCTCCCTCCTGATGCCAACTTGACATAAAAATAATTCAATGTCTGGTCAGTGACTGTATATTGTATATGCAAGTCTGCTGGGGAAGAAGAAAGGATTACTTCCCTATTTCCAAGTAGACATTTTCTGTCACTTTGAGCGAGTCGACAATTATTTAGATTCCAGCTAATCTTTTTGCATGGACCATAAACATACATAACACAAAATATACGAACATGTAGTTATGCTGCAGTCACTACTAGTATAGGAAATGCAGCTGTACATTTATCATTTATTAATTATATGTAATACGGTTGGGGATAAAGTGACATTTTCGTGTCCAGTCGATAGTTGGCCAAGACCGGAAGAGCTTTTATAAATAAGCATGCACAATATGCACATGCATATTGCATGTGTACATGTTACATGTATATGGGCAATATTTGGAATTCGCATCTCGTTTGCTACTTGGTTGACTAGGCGACAGAAGCAGAAACTGTTCCAAAGACCAAAAAGGTCGAAAAGGGGGAATGAGTTGAAAGATAAGCCGTGCAACCAGAGAGAGGGGAAAGAGTGAAGCCAAGCATGAACGTTCTTGTCCTTCTCCACAAAGCTTTTCTCTATATCTGCCGTGGCCCAAAATGGCCCCGCAAACAGACGTCCCCACCGCAAGCTCTTCCACCCTGCTGTATTCTGGGAACAGTTTGCACACAAGGACATCTAACCAGAACTCTAATAAAGAATACAGAATACATGTACATATACACAGATCTAAGCTCTTCCTTAGGCAGCAACTAAATTGAGATTTCATTCAACAAGAGTTCATCATCATGATCATCATGTTGCTTTAAATTGCATATTTGAACATTTGCATATCTCAAGAAATTGATTCGCCAACAAGCAACCAACCCTCAGAATCCATTACAGTCCTCATTTATGAGATGGAGTCGATTCGCATCTAAAACTGATTGCACAAAGCGAAAAATGAGAATACGTACATCAATAACTACACAAGTATGCACATCTATGTATGGTATCCAAGGAGATTGTGGTAGTAGTAGTAGTCAAAGAGAAGTATCACTCAAAATTCTGCATAATCAAGCGAAAAGTGAAACTCGTTTGTGGATATTTGCTTGCAGATGGACGAGAATCAGAATCAACATCACAAGACATATTACAAAATACATACACAATATACATACTATGCACATACATGGGTGTACATTGTGTGTATGAGGACAATCCGTCGAAATCCAGTAATGATAAAAAGTCCCCCGACTATCTATCAACCTTGTTTAGTAAAGTTTACTCTTAGCCAGGAGTTTTCCACGATGGCATGTGGTCAATGATCCAAACTTTTTTCCGCTTTCCCCCAGTTCAATTTCAAAGGATCGGAGATTACCGTGTACAGTGTACAGTGTACAGTAGTGGCTTCAATTCCACACAACATAACATAACATACAAGACACGAGTCAAGTTTGAGCCAGTCTTCTTTTTCTTCCTCTTTTTAAACTCACTTTTCGGACAGTAGCATCAAAGTTCCCTCAGCACAAGGCAAGACAACAAGTATCTACGCGTATGTACTATCTGCTCCTCACCAGAGTTTTTTTCTGTGGCTTTTTAACGAGCCTGGGGTTTCCTTCGCTACTTTTCCCATTTACTATACACAAAACATAAATACACTGCATTATATCTATCTATCTATCTAACAACTACCCACTTGCATCAAAATTATTGCACGCTCATTTTTCTATCCCCCATTCACATATGTACAATGTACATAAATACATCAAATCATAAAATAAATGGAAAATGGGAATCAATGAAATAGTGACGGAATTTCGAGACAAGACAAGTCACCTATAATTAATTCACTATTTATTTCGTCCCCAAATGTATTGAATAGCTGGTGGAGATGAGCTCGAGACTGCCTATAGGCTATTGATTTGTGGGCGAATAAGCCATTCCAAGTCCAGCCCTGTCCTGTTCTTTTTTCCTTTCCCTCCTCACTCACTTACTAACTGTCATTCCACATTCTACGGTTTGGTCAGACCTTGGCCAACTCCAGCTCGTGATTTATTCAGGGGACATTTTTACACGTTGTCTTTAATGAGCCAATTACATGACAATGACAAGGACAATGACTACTTCCACCATCCTCACATATGTACACTTGTTTACACAGTGTCTCCGTGTCCTCGTCCTGATACCAGTGATACAAGTTCAGGGCATGGAGAACCACTCCTCTTTGATGTATCACACATTGTGCGTATCTCATTTACGTACGTACTTTAGTGTAATTACTTTCCCTTTTCCCGCTATCAGTGATTGGCGATCGATGACTTAATTATGTCTGACCACTTCATTTCTACTTTAGCATCGTTTATAACTTCAGAATTGTGATTATTCAAGCTTTCTTACTCATTTTCATTTGAGAACGGAAGTAAAAATGTCGAAAAATTCTGCACAAAAAAAGTTAGATGTGCATAGCGTACGACCACAAAGCACCAAAGCTTACCCTGGTCTATGTACTGAATAACAATGCGTTTCAAAGGGGGAAAGTGTCATGGAAATAATTCCAGCTCGAAGAAAAATCAAATCACGTTTGGATCCTCTTCTTCTTGTTCCTTAACTCGGAAACATTTCTCCAGGCGGATGGTACCAAATGATAGCAGTGAAAAGAATATTTAGTTTTTGACGAACTCGACAATCTTAAAAGATTTATTACAACCTCTTTCTTTTTTCTACTTGTAAAATTGAAATGGAAGACAAGGGAAGAGAGCGAAGGATAAAACGAGAGAGGAAAAAAGGAAAGCGAAGTATGTACAATCCAAATACAAAGTGTATTTGTACTGTATGCTGTATGTTGTATGTGGGCACGTCTATCTCCTCTTCCTCCTCTTGTGCGAGTATTTGGTCTTTGGGAACCATTATTTATCTTGTGTAGGGAGAAAGTCCTCAACAATAAATAGAGCACCTACTCCAAATCAATGTTGAGGATGTGTCCGGAATTCCTGAGCTAAATCAATACAATTTTATGGGATGTGATTGAGAGGAGCGAGTTAAAAACCCGAGTGAGTCCTTCTCCTTCCTCAAACAACTCTCCGCTTCTAATTGCTCGACACTGGGTCCGAACATGAGTGGCTCTGCCTCTCCATGGTCATGATGACCGTATAAACGATCACAAACATCTATACAGTTGTGTAATGGACAATCAACGCCATTATAAGTATAAAAGACAATGGTCAACTAACTTTATGAATTCTATTATAATTAAAATGAAAATATTAACTCTAGTTTTGTACAGAGTGGATTTCTATCATCAGGTGAAATACAGATTATTCTTTCGTCCCGTCTTGTAGCTACGATAATTAACCGGGCGAAGTTTCTTTAGTCAAGGACTCAACACAGTATCACATTTAATGAAACTCAGTTGCTCCTCCTGCTCCTCCCCTTTCGCTTCCTTCTTCTGCTCTCTTACTCAAATTAACTCTAACGAGTTTCGTACAAGATCTTTATTAGAACTTCGGCTTCTGCTTGACGGTCTCAAAAACTCAACAGATCCTACCTCATTTTTGAGATTAAAGAAGAGAGAGAGAGATGAAAGAATTTTAGCGTGTAAAATCATGGCAACAAAAAAGGAAATTTCATTTCATTTTTGACTTGTTTGAAAGCAAGTTTGCTTGAAAAAGAAGAAGTTGAGGAGGTGGAAAATCCATCATGTTATTTCAGTTGAGCCCACTATTTTGATTAAAGAAACCCCAAACAGAAACAGACAAAGAGAGCTTGTTTATTTTTCATGGAAAAAAGTATACGTATATGTGATTGATTCAAGTACTCGGGATCTTCCTTGGTGATGATAAAGTCGCCTGAAAAAACCACCGAATGAGAAGGGGCGACCCAACCATCAACTTGAATCTCATTAAAGTCCTTGCAACGAACCTTGTGATTCCAACAAGGAGGAGCAGGAGGATTCGGGAGACCCGGGTATTTGTGGTTCTTCCACTTGCACAAACCGCCAAATTGTTGATCCTAACTAAGTCGACTGTTCTATATAGAAGATCTTCCCCTTCTCTGGACTTGAAAAGTAAACATCCGAAAGAACAATCGTATAATATATACATTTCACAACTTACCACAAAGATACAGGATATACATATATATATCCTGTATTGTGTAAAAAAGTCAGAGTTGAATTTTGTAAGAGTCTGTGTAGTGTTTTCCCCTGTTTTATTACTCTTTTCTCATGTTTCTCGTCATTTTTGAACAAGATTTTACATGTGTAGTTTCATTTATTATTAAGAAAAACAGGAAGTTGTTGTTATAAGAAGTGTCACAAACTGGGGCTGACTCAACCGACTAAATAAGAAAGCTGAAAAAAGGGACGGAAGCAGACGGCCTGTAATCTTTCTCATCCTGTTGTATATATATTATATTGTATAGAGGGAAGGCGCAGAATCTGTGGAATTGATTCCCTTTGCAGTTTCTAGTTAGCTATAAAGCGTAAAGAGTCGGTGGTTCTCAGTCCCCTTATATGTACACTGTACACTCAAAGAGAATTGAGATGAAGAATCAGAATGATTGTGTATTGTTTGTGTCCAGTCTAAATCTAAATGTCCCCATGCAGTGTCTGACCGCCCGCCCGTCTGTCTGTCTGTCTGGTCTGGTCACTGGTCGTTGACCATGAACATGAACCTGAGCATGTAATGTCAAAATCCTCCCTAAATTCGTCCATCTCCATCCATTGTCAAATGCAGGATGAGGAGGATCGAAGCAATTTGGAAAATCGATATATAGCTCTATACATCTATATTATGAGATGGGCAGCTGGTAAACGTTCTTTTGTTGGATGAACAAGCTTAGTCAACATAACATGTTGGCCACTGGCTATACATTGTACATACCTGCCTCACAGGCTTACCACTTGACCTCCTCCAAAGGACAATCAAAAGCATGGACATATATACATAACATGAAGTAGTACATATGTGTGGATATTAGACAATGGGGGAGCAGAGACTGTGAAATGAGGGGAAAGAGCCGTTGTGTAATACGTATGGGCGCGAGGTGGGAAGACATGGACATGGGAGTACATACATTGGTGTAATCGTTCCAGTCATTGTTATATTGCTTAGAAAATAATCCCCAGTCATCGTCCAATTATAATCCAATGCGAATGGCAAAGGAATGGCAGCTCTAATGCTTCCCACCTCACCCGACATTTACCCATCAGTGCATTGATGGTCAGACTGAAACAACAACCAAAACATGACAAGCAATTGTCTCAGTCACTTGCTCATGCATACTCATAAGTCATAAGTATATTATTACCTACCTATGTATGTATGTACTTATATACTTATATATCTATATTCTTTAATGACTCCCGATGTGGAGTTTGAGGTAGAATTACGTATTGAATAAATAAAGGAAAAATAGAATGGATGATAAGTGGAGTAAAAATAGGCGTTTTACTCCATCGCCAGAGGAAAGAGAGAAAAGGGGTAGTAGCGGTAGTAGCGGCTCATTTAATTCTCGTTGAAAAGTTCATTTAAGTGTATGTGGATGGAAGCAGTCTCTCTTTCTCTCGTTCTCTCTTTCATTTTCTCTCTCTATATCGTTCTCTCCCTAGCAGCCTTAAATGTTAAAGGCTGGATATTAAAGATAATATTATTCATAGGAAAGGCTCAAAACTTTACAGCTGAGAGATGATGATGGTGTATAGAAACTGCACAAAAGCAAATCTCTCTCCTTCTTTCGTAGCAGCAGCAAAAGCAGCATGCATCCTAGCTAGCTAGCTATTCATATGCATGTATGTATGTATGCATGTACCCTGCTTTTGGTGTTTGCATCGGCTCAACTACCTTCATCACTCCTCTTTTTTCTTCTTTTCACTGAGCCAGATAGCGGGCAAAAGAGAAGCAGAAAGAGAGAGAGAGAGAGAGAGAGAGAAATAGAGATCTGCATGCGTGTATGTTGAGTTTAGTCCCAACTAAGTACATATTAGATTTGATATGTTGAAAATTGAAGGGGACAATCCTCTTAGGACGACCTCCTACTCATATGCATATCCACAAACTCAACTATTCACACTTTCCTCTCTCTCTCTCTCTCATACACACACACACACACACTAATACTCATATTGCGCATATATTGAGTATTGAAAGAAGATTATGTGCCTCCTTCCCTTCTCAATATTATTATTGCTCCTATTATTATTATTACTATTAACGATATTCATGCTCAATGTTAAGTCACCAGGGGTTTCTATTCGTCATACGCCCAAAAATGGACCTGACCCAACTGATTCTTTGAAATTGAGATGCCCCCAGCTTGATTGATCTTTTTTATAATATACAGGATCCGGAGGTCATTTTGGTTTCTATACCAACACTATCAACCTTTGACGCTGTAAAGCAGTTTCCAAAGGTAGGCAAACGAATGCTCAAAATTATTTGTCAAATAGTTTCGAAATTTTTCCAACCACATCTCTTTTTTTTACCGAACTAATACATTGTACAAAAACCTACACATATATTGATACACTGAAGAGTTTAGATTCCAATTCACACACACAAGGTCTTTGTGGAAATTGTTTTTTTTGAATTTAAGAAACGAGGTCATGTCGTAACATGAATAAGTGAATCAGAGAATCAGGGGTGGTAAAGTTGAAATCGATCCAAGAGTGTTTTTGCTGTCGGAAACTGCTTTACGTAACTCTATACATACATATGTAAATATTTCAGTTTCCATATTTTCCAGGCATTATTATTACTGTCGGAAAATAGCACATTTACATGACCATACTGTGTACTATTGTATTGTGTTATTTTATTATTGTTGTTGAGGAGATAATATACACAGAATAGAGAAGTATGGTCGACATAGATACCGAGTATAAATAGAGACAAGATGGAAAATATGTAAAATGTAGTCGGCAGACAATCAATGAGTCTCTTATAAGAGAAATGGGCCACATCATCCATCCATCCATCCATCTAGCCATCCGAGTAGAAAGAGCAAAAGAGAGGGTCGTTAAAGGGAAGAATGAAGGGCTTGTTGGACCCCTTGCTGGTGTCGTCTACGGTCAGCAGGAGGGAACTGAGACAACTTGACTCACTCACTCACTCACTCTGAATAATATTTTTATTACAAACGGTTTTCTGCAGGGATTTAGTTCTCTTCTTCGTCCTCCTCTTTTACACACACACACAGTCTTTATTATTATCTTGTGTACACATTCAGTCTATGTAACTAGGATTCGTTCATGAATAGCCGGGCTCATAATATATTTGATGCCCTCCTACTCCGTTCCCATGTTCTATACTCCTCTACTCCTATTCCAAAAAAGGAACGAAAGAAAGAAAGGGAAAGGAGAGAAAGAGGGAGAGAGGAGATTGTGCTGGGACCGGGATGGAAATCACGTTCCTTGTCTCATGAATGCCAAACTGAGTGACTGGAAGCAGGCTGGCTGGCTGGCTGGCTGACTGACTGACTGGAGAATTGTGGAAATTCTTGAATATTCTCAGGTCTTCAAGTGTGTGCGTTGAGCCGGTGTTGGCTCAAGACATGATTCCATTGTCCTCTTCTTACTTTTACTTTTTCTTGACAGTATACCTCAAATTCTTCTCAATCCCTTCCTTTCATTTCAATCTTGAAAAAGATGGCCATCTAGCCACCACCATTATTATATTATTCATGCATATTTTACCATACGCATGATGAAGAACAAATAACAGTGAACATATCTATCATATCATACGACCAACCAAGTAACTATTGTTCCATATTAAAATAAACCCCGGGTTTTCATCATTTCTGCATGGTTCTACATATATGCACTATATGCACAGGGCAGAGAATAAAATTGAAAAAATGGTGGTGACAGAATTAGAGCCATGGTGAACATGAACAATGGATGAAACAATGTGACAAGGAGAACGGGAAGGAGGAACAGAGAGAGAGAGAGAGAGAGAGAGAAGTATGAAAACTCTTGACGTAATTTATTGAGAAGGTGAGCAGAGCGTGTGTCAAACTAACTTTTGCTCATAATTCTCCATAATGTATGCGGCGGCGGTCATTTGTTGTGCTGTCACTGGAACTGGAGCTCCAACTCGCCACCGCCACTACCACCACTCTGTCATGTCCATTGCCAAAAGGAAGGACTCCTTTGCAAGTAACGGGCAAGAGGAGAGCAGGAGGAAGGAAGTAAAAGAGGAAAGAGAGAGGGAGAGAGAGATCTGGCTGAAATGTCAGGATCTCTCGAGTCTCGAGCAAAGACTCCGTCGGTCGTCATAATTTGTAAAGTATGTTTGTGTCACAACCTTAATTAAATTTGTTTGTCATCGACTTGCAAGAATTTCTGGGGAGCAGAGTGTAGGGAATCTAATGGAATTAGGAGGACGGCAGACGATATCAGGAGCAATTTGCTTCCTTCCACTCATTTTCGATGCTGGCCAACAAGGAACACATACATAACACATAACATATACACAATTCTACATTCTACATGCACAAACACACGTAGAACTAGACTAGAAGAGAAGAGAATGGAGGGAAGAACCGCAATCGATATTTAAACAGATGGTGGAGAAGTGAAAATATAAACTGTGCTTCTTAATCGCCTCTTGCTCGAGAAAGGCGGAGGAGGTGGAGGAATAGGAATAGGACGAGAAGGAGGAAGGAAAGTATCAAACAAACTGGTGATGCAGAATGGAGACCAAAAGTCTTTGTTTCAATGCCCTCACTCGGCTCTCTCTCTCTCTATTTCAGTGCCGACGACGACTCCACTTTATGGAGGCAAAGAAAGCTTTTTTGGGAGCCTAATTGGTTTCTCCCTTCACCGTCTTCACATTCAATCGAAGAGAGAATATGTACTCTCTTTCTCGTCTCCCTTGCTTTCGTTCTCTCTCCTCACAAACTTTCCACCACCCATTATATTTGTCCAACAATCATAGTCATAATAGTAAGACAGACAGGTGTGCGCACTCGTTTTTGGACGAGAGTCCCACGCTATATATACTATACTGCTGACTACTGCACCACATGTCGACGACGAATTAAGTCTCAAACCAAAGGCAAAGACAAAGAGGAGACGAGCCCGAAATTCGGGCCATGACTGGGAAACATAACGACCTTCCTCACAATCACCATTCACTCTTGTTATATATAGTCCACCATAGTAGCCAGGGACTAAATTAAAAGCCTCCAACGTCTATAAAAGAGGAGAGAGAAAGAGACGCACTAGGAGACATCTCATCACACATTATAATAAAAAATGGACGACATGCATACAAGTATATAACAGCCAAACTATAACAAGTGTGTCTATAAGCGTATACCAAGGAAAATTTAATGTAGCAATATAACTATCAAAGTTTAGGATGCTCATCTTCAATATTCAATATTTTCAATATGCGTCAGCACGTGAATCAAAGTCAAGTACCTACTATACTCACGCCATGGCAATATTACTATACCATACATTGAAATGGCGGGCATCCTGTCGTCTTGAGTCTTGAGTCACACTATTGATTACCAAGCATCTTGCTCTTGCTCTTCCTCTCCCCACTAATGAAAAATATCCCTTTCAAATTCAAAGAACCTCTATCAAAGGCCTTTTATTGCACTATTCCTACCAACGGCCGACTGCTGACTCACAATCCACGTTCCAATTTCAATACCCGAGTAGGAAAAAAAGAGAAAATCATGTGAAAGGACGGCGGAATAATTACAAGTAAAGAATCCTGTCACACATGTCACAATATTATGATACAATCAACATAATGACAGATTCTAGCTGGTTGGCGGGAAGTCCTCAATAAATGCTGTGCAATTAATTACGGTGTATCATAATAAATAGGCAACAGAATAATTGAAAAAATAAAATAAAAAGACAACAAAATATAGTGTCTCGTCAGTCATGGACTACTGAAAAATTGGAGGCAAGTCTAAAATCATACTTTAGTAGGTTGAAAATAAGGAAGAGGATTGAGGACATGAGAGGATATAGATATCAGGTGTGGATTAAACTTTGAGAATAATCGGTGGGCTGAGGAAGGGATGAATGAATGGACAGTTGGTTCTTGACCGTTGTGCCGTTGCCTCTATTAGGCGGCGGCGTGTGTCAGTTGATAAAGTGGTTGTGGACAGGATGAAATATGTGGCACTGCTGTCATATGTTATTCATCCTCCGTCATATGAATGAATGACGGAGACATGGCCGAGAATTCTAAAAGAGAGAAAGCAAAAGATGCCTGGCTATCCATCTCTATAACTATATATTCTATATATATACTAAACACGTTCCGCTCATTTAACGAGAAGCCCAAGTGCAAGGGACGGGCATTGAGCTTGCTTCTCTTGAATTTTTCGCGCAACGTGTATATAGTGTATACACACAGTAGAGTAAGGAGAGGAAGAGAAGGATGAGACGAAGGAGGATGAAAAGAGAAGGAAGAGTGATATGGAAAAATGAAGATATCAGTAGCAAGAAGAAGAAGAGGAGGAGGAGGAGCAGGAGGAAGGAGAAAGCTGGGGAAAATGAGCAAAAACAAGGCGCCAGAAAATCTCTCGGAGAGAGAGAGAAAAGAAAAGAAAGAGAGAAAGCAAGTAGTCGAAGACGAGATTGGCAACAGCAGTGAACAAGTTGAGTAGAATCTTCTGGTTTGCCTTTGGCTCCGTTTACCTCTCGCTCTCGCTCCTTGAACGCCCTACACGTGGATATACATATACATGGAGAGCAGATATCTTTGTAGCACCCCAGCACCGCACCGAACCAAGAACAAAGAAGAGGAGCTTCTGCTTTTTTCATAGATATATAGATATATCCATCCAGCTCATATATGTACACATACGTCCGTAAGTACTTATATCGTGTATACCTACTTGTTTGTCTCTTACACTTTATACATACTTTATATAAAGCCATGTCTTTTTTCTTTCTTTCTTTCTTTCTTTCTCCAAGTCAACTCTAGCTGTGGAGCCCCGTAGAGTTTTCTCAAATACACACACACATACACACACAGCCACATCAACTAGCCAGCCAGCCAGCTAGCTAGCTATCCAGCCATCCAGCCATCTAACCAGCCAAGGAAAAGAAAGAAGAAGATATGGAGGGAGCGAGGAGATAGATAGAGAGAAAAAGAGATCCGCTCAGATCTTAACCACCAGAGCACATTGCTCCGGCCCCCTCTTCGATCGATACTGTTTACGAGCTCCTTCAATATTATACTATATAAAATGTTGCAAGCTGCCACCCACTACTATCTTGCATAGCACACAGCAAGCAGCAAGCAACCAAGAAAGGACCAAAGAGATATGATAGCTCGACAAACGTATAAATCTCCCCACTCTTTTCCTCCAACAAAGCTAAACACTGACTCTGTCTCTGAGTATTTATATATTATACAATATACATGGAGAGATAGAAGAGAGTAGACTAAAGTAGATATAGAGAATAGAAAAAAAGAGTATATACATGGACGTGCCCATCTATTTCCTTAAACAGTGGACGAGACAGCCAAGGAGGCCGCACCAGAATATAAAGATCACTGACACTGTGAATGTCACGCAGTTTCCTCATGTCATGTCATATTAATGAGCCTTGGTATGGAGAGAGGATGGACACTCACCTGCCTGCTTTTCCCCACTTTCTTTCTCACCTACCACCTATATACATAGTCATCGTCATAGTCCTAGTCACGCAGTTCATGTTGACAGATCGCAGAGCAAATCGCTGTACCCGCAGCATCCTCCTCCTCTTAATACCCTCCTCTACTCTCAAAGGACGAGAACAGGAAGAGGAAGAGTGAATGAGGCTCAGCTGGAGTGATCTGGTCTCGATGCATCCACAAACACACACACACTCTCTCACTCTTCCCTCACACACATATCTAGTATGTATTTATGCATAGTGAGTGAATTTCAGTGAATTCCTTCATCCCCAGCAAATACATAGACATAGACTTGGGCTCAGAAAAAAGGGCAAAGCTCTTCCCTCCCCTCCCCTCATAAATGATGCATTTGTACACAGGGAGTTGATGACGACGTGCATTTTTGACGGCCGTCATCTTGACGGTGACCCACTAAACTAAACCCGAGCCCTATGCATACGAGGATCCCACTCCAAATGGAATTTGCCTAATTTTGCAAACCAAGTTCTTTGTTGAGAAAAGATGACAATTATATTCGTCAACATTTCATTTTTGCAATCACCCCATTGTACGTAAGAATAGCTTGTTTATTACAGGAGAATAAAAACAAGTAAAACAATTGTTGTAAAAGTTTTGTACAAAGTATTGTAGTATATGAAAATAGGCATCCTTGCTACTTGCTACCGTCCAAAATGTAAGGGCAGATGCAGCAGTCAATTATTCGTAAAGATTTCTTTTCGTCCCAAGAGTCGCAAAGTTTTATGCACATATCTTATATGGAGAAAACAAGTTTGGTATAACCCCTCATCCTCCTCTTTGGCCACCCCTCATCCTCATCCCTCCTCACGTATGTACAAAGACGGCGATTCTCTCCGTGACGGACATTTCAGGTTAAGGCTGTGGCAAAAGTTCTCCGAGGAGGGGAAGAAGGAGGACGAGCAAATAAAAATGTGTTCTTTACATGGAATGAAGGATATTCATGGCAGTGGAGTTTATTAAAAACTTTGTCCCACTGACAGTGATTAAATGATACTGATTTTTCTTTTGAGTCGACACACACACACACACAAACTCTTCCTTTTCCTCTTTTCCTCTCTCTGAATTTAGGCACGACTTAACACCAAACGCACATTTCAGAATGAGAATGGGGGACAACGTCGAGAATTTGCAACAAGAGGAGAAAAAAGATAGATGAGCCACAAAAGTTGACTGTAGCAGAGTGGATGGGGAGATGTATGCGCCGCCATCCATGTGTTTGTATCTTTGTGCAGGGTGTTCAGAAATGAAGAAAACAGCTTCAGCGTTCTGCGTATGTTGCAGGCGGCAGCTTTTTGAGAAATCAAATAATGCATTTCCTGGAGAAACTCCTTCCACTTGAAACAATGCAAATACGTGCATTCAAATTTCAATCGCATCCAACTTGATTCGATTATTTAGTCGAAGAAAGAGTCAATTCTTAAGCTCAAACTCTTCAAGAAAACTTTGCTTGCTTTAGACAAGGAATACTTTGAGCAACATTTTTCGTGTCAAGTGTGTCGAGTTGAGGAATCCGTCTTTTTGAGAGCCTCTCCTTTTAATTACACCCAAAACTTAATTTAATCACCGAGGTCCTCTCTTGAAATATTTCTTTGGCCAAAACTTTAAACTTTTTGCCACACACACACACACTCACACAAACTAATTCATGACAAGAGTTAGACAAAAGAGAATTTAAACGGTGTTTACATTGTTTCTGATCACCTTGTAAGTTAGATGGTGCCCATTGATGACGCAAACACACTCACATAATTTGTTGTTGGAATTTCTTCAAAGTGCAAATTCTTTGGATGAAAGTGTCCTATAGCAACTCCGGCTAGCCCTTTCTTCTTCTCCAACAGCAAAGAGAGAGAGAGAGAATCAGAGAAAGAAATAGAGACAAACACATACACTCAGGGAAAGCAGTAACGAGTGAAAGTGTAGAGAGAAAGGAAAAGTTTTAATATGACGACTAACTAAAGGACGGGGACAAGAGCGGAGAAAGAGAGAGATGGAGAGTATAGTGGGGAGAAACATAATCACAAAAGTAATTAAAAATTCATTAATGCTCGTTGGCAACTCTGGCAGTGTCACTTAAATTAAGAGTGCGGTCCCACACGAAAAGGGTAATGCAAATATTGTGCCCGTCCTTTAGTATTAGCTAATTCCTGATGACATTCTCCTCAGAAAAATAGATTGCAATAAATCATCTCATCCAAAACTTTGTCCCAACCAAATTCCATTCTGTCCCATTTCATTCCATGTATGTGACGAGACGAGACAAGACAAAACAGACAGACATTCAACGGGCTTGCGAATCAGAGTCACGTTAGCGTGCACTCTCTGCCATCCATCCATTCACTCATTCATTCATTCATCTTTATATTATATTCTCTTCCACACTCTCATACAGCAGACGTACATTATATGCGCACATGTGTATGTGGTATGTGTTGTATCGTTTTGTATCGCACAATGTGCACTCCCTAATTTATTAATGGATTGTAGATCCTTGTCGAAAAGAATATCTAAAACATACCTACACACACATATATATATTCATGAAATACATTGGAATGGGAATGTGAAAGGTGTTTGTATATATGTGTGTTGTACATGGAAAATCTCAGCCATAGCCCTGTCACCATAATACATTTTGCATAATTCATAATATTGTGTTAACACGGTCATAAATTAGCGGAACGAGTCGTAAATCGGAGGAGAAGAAGAAGAAAAGGACAACTGAGCATGGATCCAGTCTTTTAATATTGATTCGTTGGTGGACGGTGGACGCTGCCTTGCTTTGCTTTGCCTTGCCTTGCGTGCCTCACTCACGCGCTCCTATATGTATGTGCATCTATGTAAATAAATAATAGACTTGTACAATATCAAGTATGTGCAATCGTCTTTTGGTTATGATTTGATTGTGTGCGGGCCGAGGCCGAGCGCTCCCAGTTCAGTCCATTGTTCTCTTTGCATGTGCTAGCCGAGTAAAAGCACATTGGAATAAATAACGTCAATCTAGATACGAAGAAGAAGAAGAAGAAGACTAGGTAGAAACCCTTCTTCCATATTCTCTTATTTATGTACGTAGAATGCATGTAGACAGAGGCAGGCAGGCAGGCAGACAGACACCAACTCGCTCTTCTAGACTTCCTTGTGTCCTTTCTCTCATCCTCACTCTGACTCTGACTCTCTCATTCCCATATTTCCATTTCCATCCCATACAAGAGAGAAGGGCGAAATGTTCTCGTTGTCAACATTTTCAGGCACTCTCTACATCATATTTTTGCCTAGATAGAGGAGCAATTTTCTCCTTTTCATAAGTGTATTTTTTGTTCGTTAACATAAGACATTGCGGCAGCTGCCCTCGCATTTTCATCTACTTCCGCACACAGTTCAGTTGAAAGGGGCTGCGTGTCACGGAGAAAAAGAGAAGAAAAAGAGTAGAAGGGGAAAGAAAAAAATTCCTATCGTATCGTAGAGAAGGGCGTTTGTATGTATGCATATACATGCGAGTGTGTGCACTCTCAGTCATTCACTCAGATGACTGTGCGATTGAATTGATAAGCGAGCTAGGGAAGCCCCCAACCCAACACACACACATTACTTTACTTGTACTTTATATATCTATGAATTGCGTGCCGTGGACTCGCGAATTGTGTTCTTGTGCGTCCTTTCCCCGCCACGTAATCTTAGATAGCGACCAGACCAGACCAGACCATGGCTTGGTTGGCTTTCCTCCTCTTCCTCTTTTATTTCTCCAGTCGGGGGAATCGAAGGACTCTGATTAGCATTCAGCTCCGTCAGCCGCTTTGTGGCAACCAAACCCATCCACAAAACCCCCAAAGACATTTAGAAACGGATTTCTAAGAGTATGTATACACTCTCAAAATATTGTCTAAAATATTTCTTCTACTACTTCTCCTTTTCAACTACTACTTTTACTTTTGCTTGCTCCTCGCCACTGAATAGTTTCAACTTGTTATGCGGTATCAGGGCCACAAGAAGATTTAGACAAATCCTCCTCTAAATAATATCTTCTCTCTCTCTCAGTGTTCAACTCGTATGTATAAGAGGGAAAAGAGGAGATTTGGGATATGGGGAGAAAAGTAGAGCGTTAAAACATTTCACTAAACATTTGTGTAGAGCCTAAAAAGAGGGCTTAATGGCTACCATCATATGAGCACTGTAAAGAAGAATGGACCAATTGCCGGAGATTTTCTCTATGTACATGGAGGAAGGAGTGCAATGCAAGTGAGTGGGTGGGGGACTCTGCTGTCTTCTCTCTACTCTGTGTGTGTTGAAACAACTGCCACAAAGCTACAATGACGCCACGCCACGCAATTTTTGATTTAGCTCCCTCCATAATGGCTAAAGATCGTTTCTGCTGAGAAGTCCTCACAACTCTTCTAGATATATCTGCTCTCTCACTTTCATTCTCTAATAAGGAGACAAAACCAAAACTTAACTTTCGTCTCAAAGGCAGCACAGTTAGAAACTATGACTGAAACAATTTTAAGTATTTAACTATGTATATCTCACATACATACGCAAGAGTTTCACCATCCTCGTCCTCGACGATTACTTCTTCTTCTTCTTATCCAAAAGCTAAACCAGAATGCAAGAGAGAGAGAGAGAGAGAGGAAGAGAGAGAAGAGTATCAACTTTTCGCCTTTTCTTCATCTACTTCCGTCTATACGTATGTACATTGTACATGCATATATGCAGGCAGACCCATAATTACTTGGCTCGCAGTTTGCATTCCATTTCTGGTGAACTTGAGACCTTGGTATCATGTAAGAAACAAAGCTCTGCAAAAATGAATAACATTTGTGAAAGGGACAACTAAGTGTAAATGGGGAAAAAGTCGCGACGGAAGTTGAAGGAGCGAGTCCAACAATGAAAAGTCATGCAATCAATGCGAGAGAAAGACAGACGCAGAGAGAAAAGGAGAAAGGGACAGAAACGACGGCGGCGGCAAAGAAGGGCCGACACAAAATCCAGCAAAATAACAGCAGGGAAAACAAGAGAGGGGGAAGCCAGACAATTGAGCTGGACAAAGATGTATATACATGTATAAATGTATATGCTGAATGTATGTATGTGTGTCTCGTTTCTGTTTTCTCGCCCTTGTTTCCTCTGTTTCTTCTCTCTCTCTCTCTTTCCTCTGGTTCTCTTGTTGTTGTTTGGTGGAGTGCCCAAAATTCTGTGTATGCATCTTATGTCCGCTTTGCATCAAGATAAGAAAGGAGTGAGCAATGTGAGCGGAACTCCCATAAAAGACACTCAACTCGGTCCTAGCCTCCTACATACATATATATATATGAGACTCCCTTTCGCTCTCTTTCCGTCTTCCCCCCTTTTCTCTCTATACTTTTCTCTCTCTCTCTCTCTCTCTCTCTGTCTCTTACTCTTTCGGTCTCTCTTTGTACCCACATACACATACACATACAGGAAGAGGAATGAAGGAGAGTAGAGCAGAACAGGAACTCAGACAGGGAAAGAGAGAGAAAACAAAGATTTTTTCCCGTCCCCTTCCACCATAAGTCACAAAAAGATCGATAGACCAAAAAGCCTCGCTGGTTAAATTCTCAGCTGAGAGCGAACCACCAACACTTGCAGCCAGCCAGAGAGAAAGAGAGAGAGAGAGAAAGAGACTAACATAAAAACTCGGAACATAACACACTGCACTCCCACAGCCAAATAAAGAAACGCAAGAATGAAAGCAAGAAAGAACCCAAAAAAGAAGGAAAGAATAAAAGGAAGCGGAAGAGAAACAATACTATGTGTATTTTCTGTACATATACTTTGGTATGCGTTACATGTATGTGTAACTGTATTATGGAGATTCACACAAACATACACATACACATACACATAATATAGAGACACTGGAACCTTTCTACTTTTAATAGCTCCCTCACCCCTCCAACACTCGTCCTCTTTTTCTCGCAAAAAATATTCTTATTCCAACGGATTAAGGCTTATTCTCATAGAAATCGTCCAAAAGAAAGTCAAAGTTGACTGTGTGAATTCAAAAGACTTTGTCTAGCTTGAATGAATGATAACGATGCGTATAGGACAATCCAGATCCTCCTTTATACTCATTCTTTGTATTAAAAGGAACCTTTAGGCGACAAAGAATTTTTTACGCACGCGGAAATTTTTTTTAGCTCTTCAAGGTTCTGAATCGAAAACGAAAAAAGTTTATTTGCGTCTACACTAATATACATGTGTATAAAATATATACATGAATACATATACAGAGAAACGACTCTTCTCGTTCTTTGTGAGTGAAGAAGGGGGGATTTTGTGTTTAATGTAATTGTCCGCGTTGCAAGTTGCAATAATTAGTTAGCCCTGCTCCTGCTCCTCTCCTCGTCCTCCTTCCATTAACTTTGGATCCATGAGAGACAGAGAGAGAGAGAGAGATGCTATCGCTTTTTTATTTGAGTAATTTACGAGAGGCTCTGCTTGTGCTGTTCGTTCGTTCGTTGGGAGGGGAAGGACGAGGATCGAGGAGTCGTTGAATGAGAAAAATCATGAGGCGCATCTCTCCAAATGGCAAGCTTAAACTTTCTCCAGCCTTCTTATGTGTAGATACTTGATAGTTGCTCCTTACATGTATCAACAAGAAAAACTAGGGATATGCAGCAAGCAGACGAAGAGGAAAAGAGCAACTTGCATGTGCACATTACAACATTCCGCTACAGCGATGATGATGATCATGAAGTTGATGCGAAGGAGGAGGGCAAGGAGGGTGGAGAAAAAAGAGGAACAAGAAACTATTGTTGACTCAAAGAATAGTTCAAGTTGAGTTGAGTTGAGTGGCCAAGGCGAGTGTAGTTTTGCTAATCTGGCCCCATCCATGCATGAGTGCATTGTTGAGCCCAGGCATGATGTGGACGAATGCCTGTTGTCATTGTCATTGTCCTGCCAAGAACGAGAGAGAGACAGAGAAAGAGAGGAGAACCTCAATGAAGTGGGCATAAAGCTTTATGTAATGTGCCCGCGGAAATTGTCTGTGGAGAAAAGAGGAGACCGCCAGTTGGAATAAGAAGAAGAAGAAGGAAGGGCGTCGTCCTCATCCTCGTCTTGATCGTCATTTCCTTGGGCGCAAACGATCAGTCACATGAGGTCTAATAGCAGCTCTTCCAATCTCATCTCATCTCTCTTCAACAACAACTATTCAACAGAATCGCAGTTTTCTCGGAAAAAAACACAGAGAAAATGCAGAGACAGAGACACCGACCTCGGCCTGAGATAGAAACTCGACTAGTCTTTTCATGTCAAAGCCAATTATTACTCATGTCTTGTGTAAGGTATGGTGGAAAGTCCGAATTGCCATTATTGTAATGCTCCCTTTTATTTCCTCGAATCCAATCATTTTGTTCTAAAGGCCTTCTCACCACCCATCAACAATAGAACCACTATTCGATTTCTCCAAAGTTATTGTACATAATCATCGTCGTCATTCTGACGATTAACCCCCCTTGCTTTTGATTATGATGAGGAATAAAGTACTACTACTACTACTACTCCCACTGCATATTCTAAATTGCCGCCTTGTACTTACACAAACTGATTTTTCAATACCAAAAATGAATCGAATAAATTGTGCCTTTAAAACGATAACTACAATTTAATACGATAAATAATGTGGGTGTTGAATCTTTTGGTGAAACTTCTGTTCCTCACAATTCCTGTCTTTGAATTCATATGTAAAATATCCACAAATAAGTACTTTGTAAGTATGTAGTTGTCTGCTTCATTTATTCATTTCCTTTATCATTTAATTCCTAGTTCATGTACAGTTTAAACATGGTGTCGTTCGTCATTGTACTGCATGTATTTCCATAACTATATACATGATGACTGTTATGAATACTGAGTAATTTTGAACCCACGCCTCAATTTTTCACGGCACCAGATTCTCTCCTTCTTCCTCTTTACCATGTTTGGAATTTATCCTAGAATATAATATTTTGACAATCTATGGATATACAGTACACATATCCATAGAGAGAGGAAGAGAGATGTGGAATAGATAAAGTGTGTGTTGGTCGGACATCCGACTTGCTGTCTGTCAGAGAGAGAGAGAGAGAGAGAGACAGAGTCAGTAAACGACAAGTTCAATAGCCATATGCGGGAAATAATTTGAAAGTTGTGGTTTGGATTTGGGAAGGGCGTGGAAGGGAGCAAAGCAAGGAAAGGAAAGGAAGGCGAGCAGGCAGACTGTCATGTATGTGAAGATTGGATTCAATTTGAAGTTCGAATATGATGCGTTAGGAATCCGCGTGCAAAGTGTAAACCTATCTGCAGCACATACAATATTATTTTTGCATGTGGAGAAAGAGGGAGAGAGGAAAAGAGAGAGATGGAGAGAAAGCGGAGAAAGTGAGGAGTTGGAGGCCGGAGGTAATTTAAGCTTTGCTTTGCCTTGCCACGGGGCCGAGCTCAGATCCCTACTTGTGTGTGTATGTGCATCTTTGTGTGTGTATGCTCTTGCCTCACTCTCCAGCTTCACCCTTTCCCACCACAATACATACCACCATCAGAGTCGAGCATGTACATCTACAATCTACATAGGTACATAGGTGCATGTACCTACTAACTAATATACAACTTGCTCCTCCGCATTTCTCTCCCTTTTGCATAACATTGGAAAGCTCTTTCTCTCTCTCTCTCTCTCTCTCCCATTCAAAAGGCTGCATATGAGTGCATGTACATATGCATCATCCTGCTCATGTGTGTGTGTATGATGAATAAGGCGACGGGTTCTGGTTCTGGTTCTCGTAGTTGGAGTCAACTCTAGCAACACGTCTGCTCATTTAATCATGCAATCAATACTTGTTGTTGTAGACTTGGCTCCCTCCATCTGTACATACTTATACTCACCCATCCAAATCTCTGCAGCCGCCGAGATTACCTTGGAAATTGAATTCCACCGTCATCAACACGCATCCAATTTGATTCTCTTCTATTCCTTACTTTCTCTACTCCGTCCTCATCCCACTCTTCCTCTCTCTCTATGTTATATATATGAATATTCTTTGGAGCAGCAGCACTAGCAGTAGTAGTAGCAGAGCAACCAACCACCACCACATTCACACTCCTCGCATCGCATCGCATCCATCCATCCACACTTTGAGCACACAAGATGGAAAATGGAACCAAGTCATTCATACTCCCATACTCCCCAGTTATCACTTGACTTTCTCATCTTTCACAAGCAATCCCATCCATCCTACGCCTCCTCCTCCTCCTCTTCTTCTTCTTTTTCCTATTCATTTCTGCATACATTCTCAATTTATTCTCCATTTATTCCACTAAATCTCAACTCGAATTTCTTCTTTGCTATCAACCCTCCCCCTCTGCCTCTCCAACACTTTTCCTCCAAAAAATATATACATACACAAAATCTGAAGAGATGTCTAGATGTATACATATATAATCAAATCAAATCAACAGCCGTCATATTATTGTGCATATCTGTGTGTGCTCTTCTTATATTTATTCATACACATATCGAGAATAAATATATGTATACAGATATTTTTTGAAAGGAGGAACATTTGTTCTTATATTCATTTCCATCATTCATTGGATTTCTTTCCTTTTCATTGCAGAAAGAATTCTCTCACCATCATTTCTCCCAGCCCTGCCTTTTTTTTATTTCCTTGCGACGAGCTCAAAAATCATTCTTTCACCCCACTGCATCGCACTCCGACCAACCAAAACCAAAACCAACACAAGATGAGAGGAGAGGAAACGAGACAAGACAATGAATGAATGAATGAATGACATGTCACGAGAATGGAATAAAAAAATTGTCCTCTTGACTCTTCATATCAATTCAATCAACCAGATTATCATTTACTCCCAACTCGACTATATGTATATATAGTTCTATTTAGTTCTAGTTTCTAGTTCTATTTATAAAAGAGAGGAGAAATCAAGAGAAATTATTATCATGAGCAGCAGCAGCAGCACCGAGTTGAACATTGTGGACATTGTCTTGAAGGGGCACATTTTCATCCCTTTGTCAGCTTGTCATGTTCCAAAAAAAACCAATTAAGAGGGGATTTTCTGACGGATAAAAGAGGGATTCATTCTGAATTCTGAATACTCAACTCAAATGTACACAAATAATGTGGATATATTATACACAAATACATACATACATGCATGCAAAGTTGATTAGATTGGAAAAGATTTTATTCGCAACTTGCTCCATTACAACCCTCGTCTTGGTTTAAAATATCTACAATCTATATACATGCATGCACTCGTGTCAGTCATTTCATTTCGAGGAGAGAGCAGAAACGACACGAGTCGTCATCGTCATCGTTATGCAGCAGGAGGAGAAAGGAGACGACAGATAATCAAGTGGATCAATAATTTACTGTATTATAAAAAAACAATTATTGTTGTTAATATTTATTCCTTCAATCCTCTGACGATGGGTCTCATGAGGAACTAATCATCACTCCATTTGCTACTTGACATGAAAATCAAAGGGAGTAACCCTTAGATATAAATGACGCTTAAACTATGCGGAAAATCAAGGCAGACCTTTTTGAATCGCACTACATATTTAGTCATTGTACATTGTACATAATATACTGATATGTACAATACCTCGTTCTTTAATTGGTCATATTGGTGGACGTGAACTGTGTGATAGGGAGAAGAGACTGGAGTGGCTGCATCCACACCAGTTTGTCCGCTCCAATAATCACAATCATAATAATAATAGTAATAATAATAATAATAATGGTAATGGATCTGCCGTGGTGCATTCCTCCTTTATTTATCCTCCAAATCTAATATAATATATTAATTCGTGAAACAATCAGGAGAAGGAGGAGCAGCCCATTACCGTCATTTTGAAATTCGGTGGCTGCCTCCACCCTCTCTCTACTCTACTCTACTCTACTCTACTC
>JAQIVE010001005.1:0-28816 GCA_034698285.1 Sminthurinus bimaculatus
ACTCGTCGTTTCTATTGGAGAATGAAAATATTTTTTTTCTCGAGAACGGTAATAGATACGGGTCATGTTTCTTTATGGAAAATGATCAGCATATTTTTCTGCATATTCCTGAATTTTTTCGGATTTTTAGAAAAAACTAAAAAAAAATTTGAACTTGGGTTCGTAAATCCATAATAAATGGAAATTTTGAAAAATGACCAACATTTACGGACACCACTTTTTGTAAGCTATTTGTAAAAATTATAACCTTTAGTGAATTCAAAAAAATTTTTGGAACCTGCAAGTCCCGTTTTTTACAGCAGGCAGAACTCCGTAAGAGAAACAAGATAGACTGGTCTGGAGTCTAGAGTGCGTGGTACGCATTGGATTTCATAAATCCAATGCTGGACGTATTGTACCTAATTGAGCTGGATCTGCATGTGTAAAATAACTGTACATATATTTTGAAATGTAACGACATATTTGGATCTGGTTCACATGTGGTTTTCTTTAACTTCAAATTATTTGGCCATGATATTGGACTAGACTTTGTTTTATGGTCTGGTGAAAACTTGTATAATAATTCCCATTCTCACCATCAAACGTGTCTTTGTCTTGTTCGCGGTCTTTTCCTTCCCCGTATCTCGTTTAACTTGTCAGTTTCAGGTCCACAATCATATTCCATATGCATAATATGTACAATATGCACGTCTAATTACATGATGACAATTTCATTTCATTTTGCTTTATGACACCATTCTGAGCTTTATGCGTCGCTGGAATGAGGATCGTAAACTAGACTCAATAAATATCGGGACTCTTGTACGAAACATATTTTACATCCAAGTTAACAGAGACTGAGTGAATAATACAGTATACAGTAGAATAGGACTGAAATAGCGCAATTAGTATGGTCTGTATTATTATGGCTTCTTCTTTTCCTCCGAGTCTAGTTTGTCTAATAAATTATAAATTGTTTTACTTACTGGAGAGAATATAGCACCTTAAATGTTCTCAGCCTTGGAATTATTTTAAAAATAAAAATTGGAAAAGCTACGTTATGACGCTATTAATCACACCAAAATTGTACCGTATTGCGGCATTGGTATTGCACTCAAGAGGAAAAAAGAAAAGGCTAAAATGGTGGGCGGGAGAGAGATCCTGTAAAAATAGATGGAATAGTTACAAACCGCCGATATTTTTCTTCGCTGGCATCATGATGATGATGATGATGAATCGTGCCGTTTTGTATCAAATAAAACTCAACTGGCCTGTATTTTGTGGCAATCTATTGTATTGAACTGGATCAAATCGAATTGAATTGTAAGCATTGTATTTTGTATTGTATTGTGGGATGAAGCGCTGGATGAGTTTTCACCTATGTATGTATGTATTTCGTGAAGGAAATCAATTTGAGGTGATAGAGTTATTCGAGACACGTAGCTAAATAAGGGCTAATCGCGGCTATTACCTTTCTCCGCCCAACGTCTAATGTCCTTCATCGATACAGACGCATGATTGTACATTGTTCATGCGTATGCATCCATAGAGAGAGTCGTCAGTATATGTACAGTATACATATAAAAATATGTTTATGCTGTTATATAACAGCATATTATTGGACTCTGGTTTCTATAGTTTGGTCTGGTCGATAGTTGATGGCAATAAATAGTTGCACAATCAAATCAAATCAAATGAAAAGAAATCCAGGCGAGAATGAAGAAAAGATGTGATGTGAGGCCTCGGAGGGAGAGTAGGGAGAGGAAAAGAAGGAGTCCTGGAGGAGAAATAAAAAAGTTGGACGACTCCTTGAGGAACCTTTGTGCTCATGTTGATGTTGACGGGCAAACAGTCAATGAAACAAGATTACCGTGAGTTATTACCGTTATTGCTATTATTACGGTTATTGCTGGCTTGTGACCTCACTCTGCATTCAATTCTATATTATACTGTGTTGTGTTGTGTGTTGTATAGCTTTGCCTTGTCGCGTCAAACATTTTATCCTTTATCTCTTCTTTCACTTTATGAAATACAAATGGACGCATATCATACGTACCATCATACACAATAAAATCAAAGGAGGTGAAAATGGCTGCTGATAAAAAAATTGAAATATCCATCACACTACCTACGTATTGAGACACAAGGGAAATATTTAATTTTGTACGGATAACAAATGGTTTTTCAATAGTTTTTTTTCGTTTTTGATCTACCGCCTACGTCCGACGTTTTTGTTGTTTTGTTTGGCTAGATTGAAATCGGTTTTTGTTTTAAAAATTACCATTTTACCAATATTCCGAAGTATTTTCTCCAACAAACATATTCTAAGTTTCAATGACTAAGGAACATTTGGGAGTAAACAGTTGAAATTTCCAAGTTATTAAATGTTTAGACCACGAAAGCGAGGCAAGACGAGTCAATGGAGTGGAGAGCAAAAAACGAGGGAAATGCTGGTGGACTTTATTATTGTAGAACTATATGTATGTGTAAAGGTTGGAGGCTTTGCTCTCATGGCTGTGCTGTATCTTTACTGTGTATGTTGTAATTTTGTAGGTTATAAGTTATAAGCATGTCTATATTTATGTTGAAAGTGTATATTGTATATGCATAAACTCCAGAAAGAGCGAGTGGCGAGAGCTCTGTCATCTGCACAATTTCCCTCACAATCTCATAATATATTTGGCAATTTTGATTCTCCTGCTAATGCCACCAACCGCTGCTTATGGTATTCCTATCCACATTCTATGTGTATCCGTCCTGAGTCTACACGAAGTGGAGAAAGTGAGAGGAACAGAGAGAGCGAGAGAAACACGTCTAAGACGGACGGTGTGTGTATTATATTTTGCCGACCGTTAGTTGGGTCGGGTTATGTAAATTATGGTAATTCGATTTTGAACGGGTATTAAGCCACTGACTGTGAGTTGTGAGTCATCGTTGTATGCATAACGACAAGTCAAAGAATTATAACTATATAAATACATACATAATATCATATTATATAGACCTATAAGCAAAAACAAGAAACTCTGTTTCTTCTTGGTCCTCTACTCCATCATCATCTTCATCTTCTCCAACTTTGAAAAGTCACAGTCACCAGACTCCTTGGTGGAAAGAACAACAAAAATAAACTGAGGAAACTTTCCCTGCCTCGACCAAAGTAAAGTCCACTGAAGACTTACATGACTATTACATGCATACGTATCTACGTATACGAGCAGTCGCTGCACAAACTCAAACCTAAATCCAAGGTACGAAGAAACAAAAACGAGAGCCCAAGCTAAGCAAGTTTGCAAAAATATAAGTAACTAATATGTATATGTATAGATAAAGGGAAAAGGTTCATGCACTTTTGTTTACTTGTTTCCTCCTCATCTCTTTTCCCATTCGTTTCATTTCTCCGAAGAGAAAATGAGAAACTATGACGATAGCATATATGTATACATATACATATTTGGATTGAATCGAGTTGTTTGGTTGGGTTGAGTTGAGGTGAACGGTGAAATGATTTGAGTCAAGTCGAGTCGAGTTGCTGATGGTCTCAAATACAATACAATACAAAGGCTCTTGTCGTCCTCGTCACCCTCGGATTATTCCTCGACTAAAACCCTTCTCTCTCTCTCTCTGCTCTCTGTTTGTCGACTTGTAAAGTAAATAAACGGAGTCACCAGCAACTCAACCAGCCAGCCAGCCAACCAGCCACATTACATAATACAAAGAACAAATCCAAAAAGTGGAAACGGAAAAGTTTTCCATCATCTTGCTTTTCCCCGTTCCTTTGACTGTCTTTGATAACAGACTCACTGTGGTTTCCTTTAGTTATATGTAGTTTGTTTTGCGGGCTTGTTGTTTGGAAAATTTCCTCGTCCGAGGAAGGAATACATACTGGGTTTCTAAGGGGAAGCTCTCCTCCGAAATTCCACGATAACGGGATAATAAGCGAGACACAAAAATTATATAACGTTGTGCCTGTACATACATGTATGTATCTAACATGTATTTTCTTGCTCCTGTATTTTGTATTACTGTTTTGCCCGAGTCTTTGTCTCTACCTCTTTGTACATGTACATATGTATGTTTTACTTGTGTCTCTGTTGGTGGTCCTCGTTGCTTCGGAATCAGCTTGTCTTGATCTTTTCCCTTGGAGAAGCTGAGGATGAAAATGAAAAATGAGCGCGGAGCTCAATCCCTCTTTATTTGCGAGGATATTATGCAAAATATTGCGCATAATAAATAATCGCCCCGAGAAATGGAGAAGATGGTTAATATGATACGATTAATTTGCATTTTATGCAAATACAAATGCAAATGCAGAGTTCAACTGCACGCTCAATTTTAGTTTTTATTATTTTTCAGCCAGTCGTCATGATATAATCGTCGTTGTCGTCGTCGTCATAGATAATTACGCCACGAAATGGTGCACGCTTGTGGAGGATCCTCCTTTTCAATTAAATGTTTGTGAGTGCAGACATTTGTGTCAGCCTGGTCATAATTAAGCATCTTCATTTCAGCTTTTCAACACTTCAATATTAAAAATGCTCAAGGGTTTCTAACTACTGACAAAGTTGAGACGAAGAAAATAAGAATGAAGAAATTGAGCTAAAATAAAAATATATAATAAATAAAGCTACTCTTGGAATTTTTCGAGACGCACTTTTCGTTTTTTATTAATTTTAAAAGTTTTCAAGCCCTTTGCTCAACTTATGTATGTAGCATGCTAAATTTTTTAAACCGAGAAGAACTTTTGCACTACCAGATTCGAATTCAGGAGAACGTGTCATGTCTTTGGTATGCTATGAGCCAGTGTACGGACGGATATCAAGTTATTTGCTGAGTAGAGTGGAGATGGGACGCGAAGGAATGGGATAGAACATAATGGCCTAATATGAGTGACAAACACAAAGGGTTGCCGGGGCTATAGCTATTGACTGTGTTTAAGATGCATGCCCAAGGGTAATTTATTTGACATGGTGCTGACACCGTAACCCTAAGCATATCTATATTGATACGCATAATTATATCTTATATGCTTTAGAGTTAAAAGTTGAGCCCTCTTTCCATACAGCCACTTATCCCAGCACAAAGTATAGGTCCATATCCAAATTCGTCATTGTCATTACGTTGAAGTTACACAAGAGGTTCAAAATCCGAAATTCGGCTATCCACCTTCTAGCTTATATGTATGTATGTGTATGCATGGCCTTTTCTGCTCCCTAAGAAACATGAACCATCTTTGTTAAAAGTTCAGCCGGAGTGAGAGCCCAGATGAAATGACAATGACAATGACAATAGCCATAATAGCAATGGCCGTGACACCGGAGACGACGGGAGCAGGCGAAGGAGGAAAAGAGTCAGATTGAATTCAATGACACGGAGTTCAATGGAATGGCCATTTTATGCCTTAGCTTCCTCATTCTCGTCATCCCTCCCTATTCTCCTGTTAGATTCTAATGCTTTGGGAACGGTGACTGGAGTCTCGGTGTGTGTGACGATTTGATGGGAACGGCATTTGACTATAATCAGGCTTTTTTGAACGCCTTTGATTCACGTAGGGTCTGGTCTCGGATGGAATGGGACGTGAAAGTCTTTCGGGCAATGGCGATCACCAAGGTATTTTGGCTGCAAATACTATCTAATATGAGAAAACCTCTCAGAGTGGTCGTCCAATAAATTTTCTGCATTTTGCAATTTTCAAAATTTGCGTAAGTTTTTTTGCAGTGTTTCTCTATGCATGTATGTATGTAAACATGGCTAAAAACACTACGTGACCTAGTTTGATTTCCTGCCATTTTGCGCTACAAAGCATCGTAATTAATTGTGTGAATTTAATTAAGACCTCCTGACAAATTCTAAAACTACAGATCCTTAATTGCTTTGTATGCAATTATAACTATTCGAAAACTTTCAAGAAGCCCTAAAATTACAGCCTTTGTTTCGTAAGTAAAAACAATGAGGCAGCGCGAAAAATGTGTTGGCAAAAAAACGTTGAAAGATGGACTTGAGTTTTTCTCAAGTGGCTGCTGGTGAATAAAGTTGCCGCCTTGCTGTTTTTCGAGATAAAGAGCGAGAGTGACAAGGTAAATAAGCCACGAGTGAGGTAATCGTAGGGAAAATTGGAAATTGAAAGCATTTCTCTTTGCAAGTGGCTCCACTTGAGAAATATACAAAACTACATACATAGAAAAAGAAAAACATAGCAAGAGTAAAACACGATAGTACTATGGCTACTGCAGTGACAGCCCAGCATTTCTTCTAATAAATAAATCCCTGCTTAAAATACCAGAAAAAATGTAGTTTGTTGTACGAATAAAAATATTTACTAAACGCACGTCACAAAATAGACAGACTTTTATAATAATACAGTATGATTTGTATGCATAGTATGTACATTGTACATAGGTGCTGATATACAGTATGATATGAAGTGAATGAAATAAAAATGTGAAAAAAGTACACAAATACTTGCCTGGGCCTCAGGAATTTGACGCGTGGAGAATCTCTTGAGAAAAGAATCTTCCCGCTTCAAAGGAGCTTTTTTCTGGATCGTCTGGATCGCCCCGGATAATTGCACTGTGGTTCTATTGTCATCAAATTCACCATAACAAGACACAACTGTTAGTTCACCATCTTTCAAATTCGCATCCACGCGAGCATCCATTTTCTACAAATTACAAGTCACTTATGTGTCTAGTGTTACCTCAACTTCATCCAACGCTGGTTGCTCTTCGACCTGCAACAATTCAAGAAAGAAAAAATCAGTCTTCAGTATGTTCATGTTGTGTACATCTTCAGCACCATTCTTTTTTCACGTGCTTTTGAACATGTCAGTCTGTATGTATACACGTGTATGCATCTTCATCTCGAAATCTCGAAACTTATTCTCACACTTTACCGATACATACACAGTAATATACAGTATACAAATACACATGTAATACCCATACAATTCTCATCAGTCATATAGATTTACACAATTAGACAGAGAACATGAACATTCCCAATAATAATACAATAATGGTACAACAATAGAAGAAATACAATAGAATTCTGGATTAATTGATTACGAAAATGTTTTTTCACATCGAGGGTAATATTTAGCAATCAAGGATCCTAGATTCATGGATCAAACCAAATCAAACAAAACCAATCCCATCAAACTGTACAAATACCAAAACAAACTAATTAACCAACCAATCAATCCATCCATCAACCAATTAATTATCCCGTCAAACGAACATTAACCAATCAACACTGTTAACCACATCAAGTTTTCAATTAGGTACACGATTTCAATCGACAACGAGAAAGAAGACAGGACTGAGACACACATGATAAATACATAATTATTACCTATACAGAGATTGACACACACGTTCTCTTTCATGAAGGTTAATTATTAATTATAAAGTCAGTTAAGTTATTATTCCATATTTTTGAAGGCATATTATGGGTAACGGATGGGCAAACAACAGATTATATTTCTGATTTTATTCTTCCAAGTTTATCAAATTGAATTGAATAGAACTCGAATCCTATTTTATTGCTGACCGTGAAGAAAAATAGACAAATGTCTAGACTACAAGGTAACTATACAGAACATGCAAACAACTTGAGATGGAGCACGTAACTTTTTATGACATTGTTGACGGCTATTTTAAAACTGCAGGGCAAATTCAGGGGCTGAAATTTCGCGTATTGCAGCTATGTATTTTATTTTATTTTATTTTATTGTATTGTATTGCTGCTGTCAAGGAAGTCCCCGTTTGGGACAGAAACAAATGTCTGGCGAAGACACACCATCACACGATACTGACGCTGACAAATAATAACACAACTACACATTTCTTTCTCCAGACAGAGCAGACAGGACAGATAAGCAGCGAGAAGTCGGGAGATATCTTTGACATTACGTATCTACTATGTATCTATATAAATACATGTAAATCTTTTGACCTATCCTGGCCTGATTTGACGTCACATTTAAATGTATGTGGAAACACGGCAGAATGACATAACATGAAACGGAATGGAAAAGAATAGACAGCATATAGCATATAGAGGGAGAAGAAAGATAGAACTGCTTTTCTCTCCACTCTGTCCATCCCAGCGATTCCTGGGGAAAGCGCATTTAAAACAAAGAGCAGAATGAACAGTATCTACAAAGAGCAAATTTTAAACAAGCGTCAATTTACAAGCAAGGCAAAAAAATAAATAAAAGCAATATCATTGGCACAGCATTAGGTTTTGTTGCGGAGTTTGTACTATTCATTGAAAAAAGGATTATTTTGACACTTTTGACAACTGCACATTAAAGCCGCTTAATTTGTATCGTACAAAAAATCATTCTTTTTTTCAGAAATCCAGCCAGAGGATATCTAATGGTTCATGGGAAAGCTTTTATATTTTTGGGTAACTCTTGGTTCAAAAATTAATTGAACAAAAATAAATTTTGGTGCACATAATAATTTTGCTGGTGTTTAAAAGAATATTTTTTGTCATTGTGCATGCACACCGAAAATTTCTTGCTTTGAGAAAAAATAATATACAAAGTGGAACCCAAGTGACCAAGAAAAATGTAACTTTTTGCCCATTCTTCGTCTCGAACTGTCCAAAAAAAGGAGAGGACAAAAGAAAAAAGTTACAAAAGGAACCACCCACAAAATATGTGCGAGCTACAGTAAGCAAAGTTTTCTCCACTGCGTTATTTCTTTTTCCCTTTTTCTGCTTATGTATACATATTTTATACACTTATACAGTCAGCAGTGGAGAAATGGATTCATCGCCGTTTCATTTAGATGCAGATACATATTTATGTTGTTCCTATGAAAGCTTTAATGATATGTATGACAGCGCGAGAAAAAGCGGAGCCAACACCATGGCTAGAATTTTTTATCAAGCAAGGAACAAAGCAAGACAAAAGTATCAGATGGTTTTGGTCTAAATGCCTGGAAAAGTTTTTTAATTATTGCATCTCTATACTATCCAGATCCTTCTTCTTCTGCTTGTGCATCTCCAGCCTCAAATTGTTCTGGAAAAATCTTTCTCGCCCAATAAATTGATGATTTTTTCCAACTCTGCACTTTTATAAAACCAAAGGCAAACAGTGTTTGTACTGATACATACCTACTGATAATAACAACGTCCTCATAATGTTGGCTCCTTCTTTTGAATCCTAGGATTTTTCATATGTACATACATAACACGAAATGTGACGTGAATTTTATCAATATAGAGTGTATGAGTTATTTTAGATTTTTGTTGTGGTTTTCGCTTCCCCTAGTTTTTCTTTTCTGTGGGCACAAGTGAAAAATTACAAGGAGACGTTGAGCGCTAAAGTTTAGGAGAGCACATTGCATTAAAAATGAGGATCGATATTGTGTGATTGCACAATCACAATGAACTTTTCAAATTATCGTCAAATTGAAAACTCTCGGATCTTTTTTTTGCCACTGCAAATAAGGTCGGCAACAGCAGCAACAGTCACCCCATCATCATCGTAGTTGATGATGACTGATGACGATGACGAATGAACACGAGTTTTGACACAGTCCAATCAAATCCTCATCTTTCTTCCTCAAATCAAAAGAGGCTGATGGAAACTAGAGGAGCTGCTTATACATACATACGTATTTGTCCTTTATTTTGCCATCATACATATCTTTGTGCTTAGGGTTTAGATATTTATCGACACTTTCTCTGTGATCCGGCGTATATACTTTATACTGTTCTACTATTCTTTCAACATTAAGCAGGGTCGAGGATTTTCGGCTCAACTTTTATCTCACATTTGCGGATTATTAACAGCTTCATTCTCCACTCTAGACAAAACTCAGTTGCCGATACCGCGGAACAAAGCAAAAGTGAAACTATATATACATATTGTTGAAAAGTTTCCATTCATTTTTTCCACAACTCATCGCCTAACATTATTAGGGAACCTCCACACGACAAGGAAATCCGTAAATATTTATGTGTACATCAGCTAAAGGTAAATAAATACCAAGGAGAATTTCAAGCCGCAAATTAATTTCTAATGTCATTTTCCTTGAAAGAGTAGTATTCTTGTAGAGAATTGAAAAGATCAACAAGAGAATGGTGGGAAATTTGTCGTGTGGAAGAATCACGGAAGAAAAGAAGTTCCCTTCAATTTTTTATATCTCATTTGTCTCTTCTCACCATTTTCTTTTTTACTTTGTCTTTGTCTTTGTCTTTCCCTTGACTTGCGGGATTTGAGCGTGTAGAGTTGAGCCGAGTCAAGTTTCCAGCTTTAGACTGTCTAAATAACTAGGTGAGTGTCCGCTGTGACTGTGCTCCTAATTTCCTGCCTTCTTCCTTATTCCGTTTGGTGGATATGCCCCCTGCAAAACAAATACTTACATAACGCACAAGTGGCGGGTGGCGGGGGCGGAAGACGAGTGTGGAAATCAAGAGTGACAATGACAATCAGATGTATTGATTTCTACACCAGAGTCCCCGCACGCTGCAAAGGCGGTATATTTATTATACCGTTCTATATATGCCGTATCTTACACTTGCATTATGTCTACAAATGACACACACATGCTATGTAGTCATACATAACACAGTGGCCATAGCTATATGCATACTTTATACCGGACCACAGTCACAAACAGTGAGAGTCACATCGACAGGAGAGCGCCGAAAGTCGAGCCATCCAAGAGGAAGGAAGAAAAAAGAAAAGAGAGATCCAGTCAGACCTCTGAGGAAGAGAGCCAATAAAAAAAGGCGGAGCGCGGAAAAAAGAAAGGGCAGAGAAAGCGAGTAGCTTGCAGATAACTTTCACCGCTTTCTCCCCGTTTCTGGATTCCTTTTTCTCTAATCTCAAACTTTTCTCTCGTACATTGCACTGAATTCTTCTGCTTCTTGTGTTCGTGCTCCTGTTGGTGTTCTTTGCCTGCTCTGTTCCCTTTATCAGCGGCCACACCGCGCCTTCTCCGAAGAAGGCAAAGAGAGAGAGGGCGAGAGAGAGAGAGAGCAAGATAGAGCAAAGAAGGCTCTTTCTACCTCAAAAGAGAGTTAAGAGCTGAGAGCTGACTGTTGTCATTATGTAATCTCGACGGAACGTTCCTTTGCTCTCCTTTTCTCCGCTGGCAAGAGGAGGAATAAAATTCTGCTTCATATATTGTATACGGGCAAGGAGGAGCAGCACATTTCTCTCTCGCTCTCTCTCTCTCTGTGGGCCTCCTTGTCTCCTCTTCTTCGTCTTTTTGCTCGTATTTTCCCTTTCCTTTTGTCTTTGTCTTTGTCTCTGTATATATGGCTGTGACATTACCTCCTGTATGTACCACTGTCGCCTTTCTTTTCCGTCCACTGCATATGGATCCGTATTTCCTGTGTAGATGTCTGCAAGAATGCTGCAGCTTGAGGTTTTTCGAGCTGAACTGTATTTTGGGGCCATTTGTTTCCTCTCTCGTCTTCCCTTCTTCCTTCGGTTTGGTTTAGCTTGTTTCTTATCAAGAGGCTGCCGCTCGCTCGAGCAGCCTCTTTGCCTTGTCTTTATTCCTCCTTGATGACGACGAGTACGAGGAGCCAGGACTATGAGCAGGAAAATGACTGGCTCTGACTTGTCTTTTCTTTAGACCTCTTGTTCAGCCTTACCTTTTCTTTTACAGTGTACAGTATACAGTGTACAGCATACATTGTGCAACATAAATGCACAGTAGGCAACACAGTAGGTACACAGTAAGCAGTACAGATAGATAGACAGCTATAGAAATATAGCTTGGGGAAAAACTCGTAAGAATAAAGTGGGCTCTTGTTCTTCACACTTATGGCTAATAGCAGGGTACAAGCACCGTAGACACGCCATTGTGTGTATAGTGTATGTATACAAAATGAAGAAATGAAGGGGAAGGAACTCCTGGGGAAAATACATGCTAGACTTTCTCTCCTGAGCTTCCGCGTCTTTTTCTTGCCATTGTCAGTGTCACTGATATTCTTTTGAGTAAGTATATGAAGACTATGTAAGGTATGGCGCGTTCTATCCACACTGTCACTTTCAGTCGCGAGTAATGTGAGCAGGTTGTGCGATATCTACATAATGTAAAGTCTCCGACTCACTTGTTACGTGACGTTGACATGACGCGAGTTTGACACAACTGTGTATATGTCTAAAAAATATCCACAGTTGGCCCTGATTGTAGTTTGTAGTTATTTAAAGAGTTATGTCAACATTGTTTGCACTTATTATAACATGATTCAGTTGAAATATTATTTCCTGTTAATTTTACTATATGTTAAGTAATAAGCCAAAAATTTAGAAGCTTGCAGATTTACGCTAAATATCTATTTAAAATCATCAAAACAGCAATATCATTTTTAAGCCATTTTGCAGCAAAGATAAACAAAAAGCTAAAAGCAAGTACAAACAAAAGTTTAATATATTCGAATTAATATTTTACAATTAATTGTGCATTTTATTAAATCATTTCAACAAGTTTATGAAAGGGCGCCGAACTAAAATTAGGTGTACACTTAGTGCATAATGTTTTATGACTAACTAATTTTAAGAGAAGTGAAGGTGTACTCTACGCGGTGACTAATTTAGAAAAAATCCATAATTTTAGTGACATATAATTTTCGAACCTTGAGGTAAAAAGTGCCGGTTCGACGATATAGTGCGAAGTTAAATAATATACATAGTATAGGTTACACACACTCTTGCAGGGAAACGTTGAGTATATTACACGAAATATGACACATGAGTGCCAAGTCTTGGGGTAGTAGGTTATAGGTTACAGTTTGTAATATACAGTTGAAAAGTATATAACCATTAAAAATTAAGAGAATTAAGTCTAAATAGATAACATCGAGGTTTGCTGGTGGAAAATATGTTACAAAGTTTTGGGTCAGTTTATTTTAAAATAATATTTTTACAAGATGATTATATTTAGATAGGGAAAGACAGTTCACGGAGGAGAAAGTACGGTAGAAAACACGAAATGTTTTTGCAGAGAAGGGAGAGCAAGTTTGAAAAATATAATTATAAATTACACACTGGGCTGGTCAGACAGAAGATATAGGCCCCAACAGTATGTACATAAATGGCGAAGAGAAAATAGTTAACGGAAACAGATTTAACTTTTTTTTGAAAAAGATAACAACACACAACCCCACATGAAAGTTGGCAGGAGGACGAGGACGGGGACGGGGACAAGAATATGAATTACTGATAAATTAACTTGAGGATGGAAGGTAAAAATTCAGGCATGGTAATATTATTTGTATAATATATTTATATATATATTTGTATATTATTAAAAATCAAAAATTAAAAAATTTACTTTGAGTTACGGTGTAAAAATTGTACACAAGGGTTAGTTTAAAACTACTAGAGAGAATTAGGGGTTGGGGTGAAAGTGAGCGGGAGTCATATCAAAAATCATTCCCACGTTCAAAATGCGAATGCGATCAAACACTTAGTTTTTTAGTCATCCCTTTGGTACAATATAAAAGACAAAAATCCAATCAAAAATTCAAGTTCCACTTTACTAAAAATCATGGGACGAGTTCAAAATACCAAAATTATAATGTATAAAAATGTAAAATTTTAAAAGATGAGGACTCGAGGGTCCATACAAAAATACAAAAATAATGGAGAATATCTACTTTTGAGTCAAGACAAATATATGTAAGAGGAGTAGATTGAGAAAAAAACACGCAAGATTCAAGTAGATATCTAAATAAATAATATTTAATATTCAAGTTTTACAAAGTTAGGATAGTTTTGATGATGACAGGGAGGTTGTTTGTTATAAAATACCTTCGGATCCTCCTAAGTCTTGAGTACAAGGCCATTACAGCTCTCAGATTCGTCCAGTGCTGTTCTCCCACACTTTTTGATCTAGACCTGGACTCATGTCTGAAAAAGCAAGCACCACCAGCTCTACATACATTGTGTATACTCTGTCTTTCGGCGCACAATTAAACACAAAAACTGTACATTCGATAGATATTATTATTAGTTAGCTTAGTTTTAGCACTTTCTCCGTCCCCAAATTGGTCTTAATATTACCTATCTATTTGTATACTAAAATGTAACAAAATTTTATAAATTTATTCAAAAACAAGTTCTACCCAATTATTGTTGTTCATGCCAAAAAACTTGAAAAGTATTTCAACTACATCTTTGCATTTTATCATACCATATACTGCATCTAAAATGATCACACAATTTGTTAGTGTCTCACAATGCGCGTCATTGTGATTTTTTCTCAAAAATACAATATAAATTACATACAAAGAGTTTGCACTATTTTTTAATTATGTATAAGTATAACTATAACTATTTAACAAGTTCATCATTGTTTTGTTTTTAAGATCCAATTAATGACCTTTATCCAGTATTTTGCAAGAGAGGTCATCAAAAAGTTAAGTACAGTTTTAATACAGTTTTTACCCAACATCAAGTTTAAACTCCACTTTCTCTTGAGCCGAAAGAAGAAATTCTAGTAAAATAATTTGCAATTTTTTAAAGTATAGCTACGGCGATCGAACTAAATAACTACTTAATGCATAAATATATTCATTACTATTAGACATAATAATACTGAATATTGTTTCAATAGAAACGGTACGATGTACCGAGATTCAATAGTATTGATTTTTCAAGAAACGCTATTGATTTTCGAGAGATGAAACAAAAAAGTTCATTTGTACCAGAAAGCTTTGCAATTTCAATATTGAAAAAATATCTTGAGTTGCAAGACCCTATCGGACTGAAAAACTTTTTTTACAATTTCATTGAATACATTTATTGAAAATTGTCTCGACTACCAATAGCCCTCTTGATATTGTTACCGAAAAATCAATACTATTGAAAATTCAATAATTATGATGTCTAATTGTAACAAAAACTTTCTATTTTACCAAACCTCGCAGAAATTTTCACATTCAATCCCTTACCATACTCAAAACCAACCGAGTTACACAATCGTAAGTATGAAATATGGTAGTTATCAATTTTATCGATTTTGCAAGCAAAATTCCTCGAGAGTGATTGAACAGTCAAAATGTGAGCAGGCAGATAAGAATGAACAAAATGGTGAATAAATCACTACGAATTTCATGTAGAGCAATGATGTTGATGCTGGCTGCAAATCCATGCATAATATTAGAGTTTCCATCTCAATACTCTACTATATTTGAAAAGCCCAGCATGTAAAATAAGAATTTATCTAAAAGTCCAAAAACATAATGTTTGTTCAGTTTACGTATTTTCAAGCTCCTGTAAGTGTGGATACGTAGAAATAAGAATCAGGCTGCTTTACAATAGCTTTGTGGGTTTCTTCTAATCGTCAGCGGGATTTTACCATCGTCCAAGGAATATAAATACATGCATAGTAAAACACGTATAAGTACACTATACACGCATCACAGAGCAGAACAGACACATAGAGAGAAATATTGTAATGCGAGCTCTCGCGTTTTGAATTCCAAATTAATGCTAGACAAAAGATGCGGTTTACATCAGTGAAAGTAAGTAAGTAGGTACACGTTGTATAATATGGATTTTCATTTCATCTTCATTCTCACATGACGGATTTCCAACCACAAACAACTACACAATTTATGTATAAGACGATGAAGTATAAGGTCGAAGAAAGTTACAAGACAAAACTTTCTTCTTCCCCTCCAGTTTTTCTTCTTGTTCTTCTCATATTCTTCTACTTCTGGGTATCTTTTCCTCGTTTGTATCAAAATTTAACTACAGTTGTATATACGCACGTAGAGTTACAGCTGAGAGGAGAGTAAGAAAATAACTCCAGAGGAAAGAGTATGTTATAGAAATATGGTTGGATGATTCAAATGTAAATCATATTTCCACGAGACTCAAAACGATACCTTAAGGCGGTTGCGTCTTTCGAATTTATTCATCAATCCTACACTTTCCCCGAGTTTTAGTTCGCCGAAAATTCGAGGCGCAAAATTGAGGCGGATTTTCGATTATTCTTTTCATTTTCTTTGAATATTCGCTCGTTTTGCTCTCTTCTTTTGTCCTGCCATATGATGGCAGAAATTTCATTACGAGTCAATTTGCATATTGGCCCAAGACCCTTAACTTTCTTTCTCTCGCGGTTATGTTCTTAACCCGTAAAGTACCAAAAGGTTCTTAGAGGGTTGAAGTAACTAATTTAAACTTATATATATTACTCTCATAATTTACGGGCATTTACATACACATGTATCTACGTATATTCGCCGCTGCTCCTGTCGCTGTCAATCTTATTCAACCTAATCAATAAGTTCTCTCAGTCTCTCATTAAACAGAGTTCATGGTCACCAGAATTTATTAAATAATTTGTGGGCCCACATTTTCATTACGTATGTACAGAAATTTACAAAGCAAAGCACACGAAGAAATTTAGATTTTTTTCGGTACAGTTTCATTCAAGCAGAATGCTCCAGTGCTTTTTCAAGTTGACAGCTGTCCACGCACACATTTTTTTCACTATAGAGAGACTGGCCTGTCTGTACATGTGGTTTCCACATGAGGAAATGCAAAAAATCATAGTTTTTTCCGAGAACGTGGTTCTAAACGCAGCTGCTGTTTTTCCATGATACAAGCGTAAAATGGATGGAAAGTAACAGTAAGTAGCAAGGGCTTGCTCAGGGCCAGCAAATACCAGGAAAAGTGGTGCATGGTACATATATGGTATGGTACAAAAACCAGGAGCCAGATCTATATAGAGCTAAGTATTCGCAAGGGAGAAAGGGAGAAAGCAAATTCAGCTCGGGCTTGAAAATGGAGTGGGACCATTTGACACAATCAGCGACTGGATTTGCATTTATGCCAAACAGTGAATCGCCTTTGCACAATACATATGTATGCATATAAAAGGTCTGGGCAGATGGGAGGAAGAAGCGTCTCTGGTGACTCTTTTATCTCTGCCTCTTCATACAGCTGTATATGTACAGGCCAAATATGTACAATGTACATATAGCAACTCTCTCAATGGGAATTTGCTGATGGATCGATTCTCATGGGCGAAAATGGAGAAAGAGCAAATGGAAGGGCCGACCATCCATTTCACTCCAATCCTGGCCATTGAAATGCTGGGGAATTTTAGGCGGCTGGGATACCACAGAGAATCAGAATGATATCTGTATGTACATATGTATATATATATATGATTCTGGGGAAAGAATTATTGCTATGAATATAGCCACAAGTTGTGGTCACGGTCATTCATCAACTTCCAGTGACCATCGATAGCATTTTCCTCGCTCGTCTTGGTCCATCCATAATGCCATTTATATAATGGAACTACTTACATAATATTACTGTACATATGTAGAACAGTGGCCATCATTGTGGGATGACGATGATGAGGCAGTCGTCAGTCCAGTCCAGGTTCAAATCTATGTATGTTTGTATGCATCGTTATGTAGCCTGTAGTAAAATACCAGGTGTCACTGAAGAACGAGATGACCTTTTGGATTGTATCCCAAAACTAATTTCACCCTGCACTTGACATTCAACGCCGATCATCATTATCCTTGACAGTTAGAGTCATTTGACGGTGCTCTTCTCCACTTCCATTTCGATCAAATTTGGAGAGTGCATCACAATCATAATCATAACTAAGTATGATCCGTATCGCGGAACAAATGTAAAGGTGAAAATAAAAGATGACATTGCAGCGTAAATTGACTCCTACTGTCACTCTAAATTATGTCCCTGTTGTTTAGCTTCGGGTCAAGTGTCTGATGACAATTTATGGTGTATAAATAGCAGTATGACACTTTCTATATCCTTATATGTACATTTGCTCACAGAGATAGTATCAGCAACATCATAAAGATGCTGACGACGCTATTCATTTTTTATCTCTTTAGTTTCCCATAGATGCAACTCTATTGACATTGATGATATATTTTGTCCTTGTCGTCCTTCGCTTTATTTTTTACTTTGACACTAAATCCTATCAGTCAACATTTTTTTCATCCCTGCGTCTGTCGTCTCGCTGACCCATAAATACGCGTCAGTTATGAAGATTCATATCACATGACACTTCATTTTTCCTTAGAACAAAAAAACGAGCGTGTCGACGCATACAACTGTGTACCTACACCTACACACATGAGGAACTCCTCGTGCCTGGGAAGTTTCATAAAGTCAATGGATAGAAAGCTTTGCAAAAGCTGGATTGTCAGTCAAAGAAACCAGCCAAATTTTTCTTGGAATTGCAAACCATTGCTTTTCATCTTTTCTACTCGCTGGTTTTTGCATGAATTGTCACGTATGAAAGTACGAAACAAAAAGACTGGACGCTCTTTCCTTTGCCATTTAAATTGTATGCTGTAGCTGTATAAACTGTCACCAAATGCACCATGTAATAAAAATAAGTGTGTACACATGAATATTCAGTATTACGCATTTGTTTATTCTACATACATAGGAACATTCAGGAAGAGAGACAAAGGACATCAAAAGAAGCGTGAAACAAAACTAAATACGTAAGGATTCAAGATCAGGGGTATTTAGAGTAAATTTACATGCGTGTGAACATGACAATCCTGGTGGTAGGGATGTTGATTCCGTAGCTTCTGCCTTTGTTTTTGTAGAGGCCTTTGTGGGAGAAAATCCTGGCTCGGGGGTATTATAAAAGGAGAGGAAGAGACAGAGAGAGAGAGAGAGAGAGAGAGTTGTGTACCTTTATTTTACGTAGAATTTACAACAGATTTTGTATACAGGGAAGAAGAATCTGCTCTTTCTCTTTGGAGCTCCCTGTACACTGTACAGTTCTTCACATATTATATGCACACTAGGTACATTTTATCTGTGATTTCGCCTGCCCTAAGCCTCCTGTTATTACACACTTGGGTGACTAACAGCTAGCTTTCTTCCTCTGTGTATAGTGTATATACTGTAGATACATGTGTATTGTTGTCCCAACCATTTGCAGTAAACTGTGGACTTTAGTCAACCAAGGAATTTTGTTTTTGTTTATGTTGGTGGGCTACTGCCTGCTTTCTATAGCTCCTACCGCCGTATAATACAATAATAACATGGAAGCTATAAGCCATGTATATAGAAGAAAGAGAGGAAACATAAACATTGTTTACCATTTACCTGTGTCAAAACTCTCGACGCTCGCCCAGCATCCGAATTCACATCCTTAACCAGCTTCATAAACAAGGAGCAAATTAGAAATTAGAGCAAGTGTACGAAATTCCAACTTATTTACAATTTGTCTGGCAAAAACCCTGAGCGTGTGAATCTTACCTTAGGTACATAGGTATACATTTATTATACAGTTCCAAGGGCTAAACAAAGTGACCGTAATCATATCAGTGATCTTACAGCCTTTTTGTTGTATAATACTCAAAATGGCTTTGTGACTTTATTTTGTACAAAAATCTTGACGTCTTCTCAGGTAAAATTTTAACGTTTATCTTGCGAAAAATTGTCGCTGGTTCTTGGTAGTAACTTCTATTTTCTCGGATGCGAGGGCAAAAGAGGTCAAAGCAAGATCATAAGCCATATTAAATTGTTGCTTTAGAAAGCGGATAAAACCACAATAATGTCCACCATTTTCTAGATACTTCTACCTTAAGTATACCAGAAGCGCGAAGAAGTCTCTTTTCTTGAATACACGTGTGAGCGGACAAAAAAGCTGTGTGGATGTTCTTCCATGTTGACTGAAGTCGTCAACAGCTTTTTTCCAGAGAACGGGGAAAGTAGGATGAAAATCATTTTCACACTTGCTCTTATCGCCCTGGATTGTAATCATAAACTACGATAAAGTAGACAAACGACTACACTCATTTTCTCCCAGAGTTCTAAACTATAAATTGTCAAAGTGTACCCATTTTAGCCCTTGTCACCCTGCCTTAAATGATGCTGGGTCAAAAACATCTCATACCTATGTATTGTATACCTGTAACCCGTAACTTTATTACTGTTGGTCTTTTTTCGACACACACACGTTACAAAGTATTGTACAATATTACTTATTCTGTGAAAAACTTAATAGAACCACGAAGCATGTAGCTTGTACTTTTTTCATTGTACATGATATATACCTAATCACTCTCGTCTGTTACTCGGGCAACGCGATACGCAGAAATACTAGTTTTTCCGCGTAGGCATGACTTCAGGCCTCTCAACATAAAAATAACAGCCTCGTTTCCATCGAGATTCCATACTCTACTTCATTGGCTGACATTTTAAAGGAAAAAATTCTGGTTAAAATTGAGATGAGAGCATTAGTTGATACAGTAAAATATTATACAGGAAACTACAATTGAGCCCTCATCGTCAGTTGGAAATGCATTCCAGGAAAACTAATTTATAATTTTTAGCCAGTCAGTCTGTGTCATTGCCAGTGTTCATAGAGTGATACCTCGAAAATTCCGCCGTGTTCAAAGTTTACTGTAGATAACCTGTCAAAAATATCAATACATGTATATAATGTATACGTATGTATGTATGTATGCATGTAATTTCCTCTTAATTCCTCTCCCATGCCTTGGTTTGGCCTGCTTTGCTTTGGCAGTGACAGGTGAGATTTGAGTCTTTACATGATGTTTCACTTTACGTCCACATTCTCAAGTAAACGGAGGAGTAGGTAAACATTTACAAACATTGAAAACATCCAATGTCAAAATTAACCGCGTTGGACATTGAAACGAAGCACTAGTGAAAAAAAAATTCAAGTGCACCCATCCTCAATTCTCAAAGCTAAGCTATAGGTACAAGATGTAACTAATTTGCTTTCATTAAATCTCAAAACCAGACTCACGACTCATCACCAGCCAGAGTCAGAGTCAGAGTCAGCCAACCTTCCAAGAATTGAATGGCACCGACATCATAAAATTCTAGTAAAGCCTTGAGGAAATTGCAGTTATCATCGCAATTTTTTATTGCTTTCGCCTTTCCTACTATTATACTATATTATATCATACATCCTGATACATGTGTATGTTTTTGTACGTACTTCAGAATAGTTGCGAAAAGAGCTGTCTGTAGATTTCGCAGGTTTTTAAAGTGTGCCATTGCCAATTCCGCCGTAAACTAGAGGCAAGTCAAGAGTCAAGAGTGAGGAGAATGGGCTAATCCTTAAAATTTTAAGAGAGATCTGGTTCTATTCTAACTACCCCCGCTCGCAGCTCGGACTTTAACTTCAACTTGTTCAACTGTTTACAGGAAGGAGGAGGTGAGAGCAAATCCTCATTATAACAATAAATAATTGGAAAGTCAGCGTCAAAAATAAAAAAAAACAGGGAATGCAGAGGGAGAGACAGAAAAAATGCGAGAAACTTTCCACACACATGCACACATATTCTATAGGTACACTCTCGTACACACAAAATTGTTTCTTCGGTCTTCGTCTTTAAACCATCAAAGTAAAAATATACAAGAGACTGATGAGTGTCTACTAAAGTCTCTCACGACTCTCTTCCTCTTCTTCTACATACATCTTCAGCTCTTATCCCAAGTGGGAGCAAGACGAGAAGCTCTTTGTATAAGAAGCCCATTAAAAATACACACACTCACACACAAACATACTGGCGAAGAGCTCAAATTGAAAACTTTTAAACAACAGCAAGGACGGAAATGAGAGCAACGTAAAGCAAAGGAAATCCAAGAGGAGAAGCACAAATAAATAGTCTTATTTGCTGCAAATATTGTAACGCAATAGTTAAATCGCGGCTCAAGGTCCCTCATTTACGGCCAAATGACCTCCGTCTAAATTAAGCGGAAAAAGAAACCATTTACAAAAGCACAAAATTTTAAACTTGGACAACTCTTGTCTATGACCTTATATATGATTGTCAAAGAAACCGAAACTTTTATTTATAGAACATGCAAGTATCCATTGTTATCCAATAACAGGGTGACCAACAGTCAAAAATGGTAAAAATGATACGGAACAACATTAATATCAAAGTTGAGAAAAAGGAAAAACTAAATTACAGTATTCATATGGCGTCCCATGTAAAGACGCTGAATCTGAAGTAACGTAGTTTGTACATTGTACATACTTTCCGAAAACGAGAAAAAAAGAAGGGGGTGGAAGCAACGAGCTGGAAAATTCAGATATTTTTTACTTTGAAGCGTGCTTTCTTTTGGCCAATTCAGGAGAAAGCCAAACGTTGGTACTTTTTTCTGCAATTCAAATTATAGCTTGGAGCTTTCCGATGCTTTTCAGTCTCTGTTGCTACCTTTGTTCTTTTAAAGCAAAAAAATACAACGGAATTGAATTGACTCAGGGTGGTCTTTTTATTGTCGTCATCTGCCCTACTGTCGGCTTTTTGGTTCTGTTCCTCCTCTCACTTCCATCAGATACTGATTCCCTCTTTTTGCCTGTGTCCTTTCTCTGTTTTGAATCTGTCGGGTGCCGAGACGGCGACGACAACAACAGAGACACCTTCATTCAAATGCAATTCATTCTTGCAATGCAATTACACGCAATTCACTCAATTAGCCGAAAGTGAAAAGCTGGAGCTGGAGCTGAAGCAGATGCACGCCCTTTATGATTTGAGACCTATCTGGCCCGAATCAAAACAGTGCTGTGATAGAAGATTGTAGCAAAACACGAGCATATAAGTACGCACATATGCATTATTGTATGCAAGAAAAACATAAACTATGTACATATGTGCTCGAGAAAAAAGTCCCATTTGTAATCTTGGTCGTAAAATTGCGCAATAAAAGTATGGCGTTAAGTCCATTCTGTTGCCATTTGCTTCTATATTACACAGCAAAATAATAGGGTCAGTGAGGTTAAAGAAACTTAATTGCTGTTAACTTTTGGTGCTAAATATACTACGCGAAAATATCATTCTTTACATATAATATCCGTGATAATTTAAATATTTCTTTAAGTTATTACAACTTCTAAATCATAGCCGTTTACCCGAATCGACCCTAGGTACAAATAACCAGAAAATTAGATCTGGCAACCGATATAAATTTTACTCTACATAATATATTCTACATGCACTTACATTTACACCAATAAATCAATAAAATAGCAAAAAGAAAGATAAGTTTCTCCACTTTTTCTCCCGAGTAAATAATACATAGAATCTCGTCCGGTTTTTAGTCCTACCCTCCCCTTCAATCCTGTTGTTAAATATTGCACTCGGCGTTGGCGTTGGAGTAAAAGAGTGAGAATCAGAATGAACGGTGGTGAGAACTGACAGATGGACAAAGGGACGGTGATGGTCCACTGACTGTTCGTTCTTTTTATCATGATCATATTGCTGTAGCATTGACGTCATTTCCTAATTGTCTTTACCTGTTCATTTCCTCTTTTCCTACTTTTACAAAGTACTGTATTGTACAATGTGCAATGTACCTAATACATATAATGTACATATGTATATATTGTATAGTATTGCGCTGCCGTCAATAGACAAGATTTTATTTTTAGTACTTAGTTTTCGGTTTTCGGGCGTCATTCATACAATCCATAACTACGTATTTTGCGAACAACTTTTGATGCCGGAGGTGTCAAAGCAGCAGAGAGGGAAGTGCAAAAATTAGCTAATAATTAAATTATAATTTATACATGCCTTTGAAATCACGTTTCAAAAACTCATCTCGCTCTTTTCTGCGTATTATGAATATTTATCAGTGTGATGTGTTGCCCTTTGTCATTTTTTTGACTAATACAATTTAAATTTGAGTTTGTTCTGGAAAAAATTTAATGGGCTATTACATATACATATATAAACTCAAAATCTCAATCGAAATGTCGTTAGCACTAATATTTAGGCAGACAGCTGAGTAAGCAATATGTAAAGTAAAATGGTAATAATATTTAGTTTTGTACGGCTAAAAAAATTATCACAATCACTCGCATTATCAGCACTAAAATAAGCATCCAACTTTTCCATTACAAGTATATTTTTTAGTGGTTTTTTCATAATAATTTTTTTAATCGTCATAAACTTTCCTACTTGAAAACACGAGTTTGTGGGACTTCAAAGTAAAATCTAGGTCTAATCTTGCACTTTTGTATTTTGTAGTAAAGATAATAATAATGCTATTATTTTATGAATCTTAATTAATTTATGCATAAAAAGGCTTGTGAAAATCAGCGTGATTTCACAACTTAATGTGATTACTCAAGCATAACACGAGATTTTTAAATGTTGAAAGTTGAAAATTCACATGAATGTGACCTTTTACTTTCATATAATTGGCGTTTTGGATTACCATGCAATTTTCCATGTATATATAGACGATAGTCATGACGCTGGCTGTGTGTGCGGGCTACACGTTGGCCTGGTTGCCGATGAACTGCATAAATCTCGCGATGGATTGGTTCCCCAACATTTTGGACGCTTCAGGTCCCTCCTACTTCAAGTATCTGTACATTGCCTGCCATTTGTTGGCTATGGGCCACACCACCTACAATCCCCTGATCTATGCTTGGGTAAACTCACGATTCCGATCCGCTTTCAAAAGCACCCTTATCAAGGTCAAATGCTCCCTTCCCTTTTCCCGCCTGTGTCCCTCCTCCCCCCTCGTCCGCAATGCCCGCAACGCCACTACCACCACCACATGCACCACCACCACAAATACCCTCAGCGTCGGGAGCAAATATGGGAATAGTTGGCATGTCATCTCACGGAGCGTTCGACGTTCCACCGTTGGATTCCCCCATCAAGGTACCGACAATGGCAATGGCAACGGCAATGGGGTTGTAAGAAGCTCCTCTTTCTCCGACCAAACCACAGCCACCATCACAGCAAACGGCAACAATACAACTGCAGTGATTACCAACAACAATGTTCAACAACAGACACAAAATCATCATCCTCAAGCAACCAATCGCCTCCCGCCCATTTGGACGTAAAAATCTTGATCTTCTTGTTCTTGTTCTTAAATCCATCTTGTCTGTCTTGCCTGTTTTGTCCGTATTTCTGTCTGTTTGTCTGTCTGTCAGTCTGAGTCTGTCATAAATTTTCTTGTCTTGTCTTGTTTCAATCTATTTTTGTCTTGTATCTTGTATTACATTCATCTGTCTTTTGTTTGCCCATTTATCTATTGTATATTCTATTGTCATTTGTCTGTATCTTTGTTCGTCCTTTCGTCGTCATGGCACTCTTCAAAGTTGATGTTGTCACCATTCGGAAACAATTAGCATGTTGAAGAATTTTGAAACAGTTTTTGCATAGTTAGTGTATGACAAACAGAGGGAACAACTTGTACAAAAATGTGTGTACAAAACCGACTACATAATTTTTATGACGTTTTTGTTCATGTAGAAAGCCCGACATTTACTTTTGCTATTTTACGTTTTTTCAACACTATTTTGTACTTTCACCACTTTACTTTTCCAACCCTTCCGATGACGTACAATATGTATGCAAATAAATGGAAACAACTTGTTGTTTCCTGTTTCATCGTTATCTTAACAGCTTATTTATTACTACAGACTAGTTTTTTAAATGATTCAAGGCACTTCTAATTAAAAGAAAAAAATAGGGTGTGATAATGAATGAAAAATTCAAAGAGAGAAAGGAGTAAAAGCAGACTTTCTAGAATATTTCCTTTATGATATGCATAATATCCACTGTTTTGTTATACATACTTCCTTTTAGTTTTCATCAACATTTGAAACGATGTATGTATTTAGGCAAATTGATCCTTTTGTTCCTCACTTCCATTCACACGGCTTCCCAGATTCTCCTTTGTTCATTGCTCATAATACATTTAGACTGAGAGAAGTAATCTCCCTTTTGTAAAACAAACGTTATTGTTTTAGTATGTTAAGTAGGAAAATATCCTTATTGTAAGTATAGACTAGGTCATGTTTTTCATAAAATGAATAAAACTTCGATAATAAACACGGGACGGAAAAATTTAGATTTTGTTTGACAAAATTCCGGAAAAGTATCACTTACCTTTCATTTTACATTCAACTACCACTATGATAGAAGTTAAATAAAAGCTAGTTCAGCCACTTGTCAAGTTAAACCATAATTGTGGCCGTTATCATATGTGTATATGTATAAAACTGTTTTGTCTCCATAGTTCCAATTATTATTGCGGTCTGTACCTTTATATATGCATACACGTGTATCTAATTCTAGTGTTACAAGATCAAAACCCCCGTACAATATTACATAGAGAAGATGACTGTGTATGAACTTATGATTTATTACGTGAAATTTATATTATGTACATAATTTCCCCTGATTCCCCCCAATCAAAGAATGTTGATAGAAGTAATGGTGATGATTGAAGATGATTATGCCCGTGTGTATACTGTACTGTTTTTACAGATATCCATCAATATATATTATATTCTTGTTTAAAAATGGAAACTGTGTATTATACATCCACCCTAATATTATGTGCCCCTGTCCTTTTAGTGTCCACTGTCTACTTGCGTATTAAGTTCTCTACTACTATAATTTCCATCTACCCTTTTCTATTGTTCTTCTTGTCTTATCTTCTCTACTCATAAACATGTTTTCATCTTCTTCTCATTCTCCTCCACTAATTACTCCTTCTCGCCCATTGTCTCGCGAATTACTTACTTCATCATGCAAGAAAATTAATTGGAGACGAACTAGCAAAATCCTGAAAAATCAACATCAACAACAAAATCAAGATCGCCTCAAGACTCAAGATTAATTCAATGTTGATGCACAAAAAACTTGGAGCGTTTTTCCGGAAAGAACGGAGGGATAAAATCGAAACAAATTAAGTTCATACGAGCAACTATTTTAATAATACATGGAAACAAGAAAGTAAATTTTAGGTTTTCAACTAAAAAATGAAAGTAATGCAGATAAAATTCGGGGGAAATGAACGGCAGGAAACCACCTGAACCTGTTCACTGTTCAGCTCAACATGAAGGGCGAGGAAAGAATAAAGATTGTGAGAATAAAAAATGAAACGGGCACAAACTAGGAAGAGAGGACTAGGATTTACGTTGTCCCATATTTATGGGATTTTAATACAGGCCACCCGTTCTCCGAAATTTATGCTGTTTTAGGTTTTAAGAAACAGTTCTTATATATTTAACAAAACAGAGACCAAAGACAAAAGGGAAATTCTTTGTCTTATTTGTCTTTGTTTTTAGTTCGCCTATGGTTTTAGGTGTACGTCATAAAATGATTCCTGCCTTTTAGAATTATATAGCGAAGCAACAGTTGTTGGAGTGAGCACTTTGAGGTTTTACCTATAAAACTTAAATTTCCGAGCTTCCATTATACGATACCGTGTACCATGTACCACACCACGGTACCATGCACCACACCACGTTTTCTTTTTCATTTTCGTTTCCCCTCCATGTAACCAACCTTTTATAGTTTGAGTCCAACATTTCAATTTAGACGCAGAGAGGTAAGTTCAATGGGTAGTTGAAGACAAAGGAAGTAAAACTCAAAACTCAAAACAAGAGGATGAGGCTTGGCTGTGAGCTGAAGAGAATGAAGCTAAAAAGGAGGACGAGTAAACTAAATGTTAAATGAAATTCCTCTTCTTATGTATGTACCTACACTAGTCTGCGTCCCAGTCCTGGCTCTTAGAATAAAAGAGAAGAAAGAAACAAGATAATGCCAGGACAGTAAAAAGCCAGAGGAGGACGAAAAAGAAAGGAACAAGAATCGTAAAGAAATCCACCACACACTGAGACATCCGCTCCGGGGCCATTAAAACGAAGCCAGTGAATCAGAATGTGGAGAATGAAGGGAAAAAGAGAAAGTCTAGTTACTGGAACTGTGACTTACAAGACAGAGATAAAAAAAATCAGGGAAAGCTAAAGACAGAAAAACAAGTGCACCATTCGGATATATGTATCTAGAAGAAAGGGAAAGGAGGAGACGAAAAAAGGAAGATTAGATTATGAGGCAAAATCACAAGGCAAAGATGCGTATATAATAGAGAAAATGTGTGTATACAGTGTATGCACCATATGCATGTGTAAGTTTATACATCATCTCAATGAAATAAAGAGGCGAAAATACTCAACAAGTCTGTAAAAAAGAAGAAAACTCTAGGAAGGAAAGAAAAGCATTTTAAAGATTTTAGAATCTTTCAGCTTTCATCCCAACTGGCTTTTCCTTTCTTCCGAGATGCGTCACAAATTTTCCTGTGCTATTCATCTCCTCTTGAATACACAGGGAGAAACCTGGCTCAAGCCTTTCTCAAACTACATACTAGTCTGTGCTATTCAAGTTAAGTCAACTCGGTGGAACAGGTTGTGAAAATTGAATGAGGACGGTGAAAGCTGAAAAGTCCTTTCTCCATCCTTCGATTCAGTTCCCCTCTCAAAAAGGTCGAAAATAAATCGGAGGTAAACTTACATAAAGATAAAGCTCTGAATGCACCGCTCACTATTAAGCCCAAGGAGATTTTGTTCAAAAATTTACAAGAGAACCTTTTAGCATATCGTGCTTTTGACCGCGTAGTATTAGGCATATGTTCATCTGATAATGGAAAAAGGTCAGGAAGCCTAGGCAAATTTTACGCAAGAAAATTAGTTAAAAGCTAAGAGTTTACTTATAATCCACATCCTTTTCTTTGTTTCAGGGATGAAATTCGACTGTGAGATGTTTACCGGATTAAATAAAAGAGAAATCGTCAAATACATTTAAATGTCCCATAATTGGTCTACATATATATGTTTCGTTAAAGAGTTCCATACAAATATGGAGCTTTGATTCTCATATCGGATTCAAGTTGAAATTGGAAGAAATCGTTTTATCGGATAAAACTGCTTTATAAAAATTTCACCGAAATTGTGGGCGTCTGAATTTTTGATGTTGCACAAAAGTAAATGTTTTGTCAATATTATTTTGACATTTTTGATGGATAAGCTTTCGCCAACGTCCATTCGCAGACACT
>JAQIVE010001006.1:0-28798 GCA_034698285.1 Sminthurinus bimaculatus
AACACTGTAATCTTGCAGTAATTTTAAGCCCAAAATATGGATTTGAAAAACGAAAATTTACCTGTAAGCACCGAGACGCAATCACCGGCTCAGCAATGTCATCTGTAACAAAAAAAAATCAAAACCGACATCATTATTGAAAAATTTATGCGATATATTGGAAATTGTCATCAAGTCTAAATGTGCAGTGGTATGAGATTAAAGTTTGGATTCGATACACCCGGTCGGCTAATTTATTTAAAGCTGTAGAGTAAGTGAAAAAAGCAAATTAGGGAGCATAATATACAATATACAAATGCATAAACAGTTTATTGCGGCATATGATTAAATCATGAGTGGAGATAAGCTAATCTCGAGATCCTCATCGCATCATCATCACCCTTTTACTATAAGGCATTGACTATGTATTTATGCATGGGACTGACTTTTTAATATGTACATACTACATACGTAAGAGCTATGCAAATAGCTTAATAAAATCCTCCTCGTGTGATCCTTGAAAACACATATTGAAACATCAACCATCTCAGTATCTTATGTTTTATTACACAATGCACAATCACCAAGATCCAAGTTAAGACAATTTTCTAGAGTACATTTATATGAGCCTGTGTGTTTGTGTGTGGAATATATAGTGAGGAAAAAACGAACGTGTCTCAAGGGTCGTTGTGTGAATCTTCCTTACTCTCTCTTTCTCTCTCTTTCCTCTCTCTCGTCCCAAGAGAAGCAACAAGCCATGCCATGCCATGAGGAGGAATTAAGCTTACACACACACACATTCAACATTATTATTATGGTTGTGTGTGACACTCATTTGCTCGCTGCTAAGCATACAAACCTCTTTTTTCATGGTTGAGCTCAAAATATCTGCTCCCACTATTGTCAATTTATTGTCCTTACTCACACATCTCCCAGCTCTCTGTTCCTACAAACATTCATATATTTTACATGATGTGTACATATGAATTGCAGCTTCCGATATTCTTTAGAGTTTCGAGTCATATAATCTCTCCTCGCCAGATCTTTTGTCAGAGACTCATCGTAAAACGGAAAAGAAAAAGAACTCACAAAACGACTGTACACAAGTAGATACACCACAAACAATAATAACATGGACAAATCACACGTTATCCACATCCACACAGCTACAATACAGCTAATATAAAGTAATACTATAATGATGATAATGCAAGGAAAGTGACAATGGGAGGAGGATCTATGGTCATTTATTATTACACCATCCATTCATCCACTCCATTCATCATCACCCACTACTCCATTCATTCAATCAGTATAAGTCATTTATGTACAATTACTTTTTAGTCATTCATTTTCCTACAATTTTACACCAATGATGTTTTGTCGTCTTCAATATACATGAGGATTTTTAGAAATGACGAACCTCTTGCTTAAAGGTGATCTTAAATTGCATTTTGAGGTTTGAGCACGTACAAACCATTATATCCTCTTGGCGAATTGTTAAAATACACGGATTCATCAACTGTTTCATATAAACCAAACGTATATTCAATCCAATGATAGTATAGTGAGTACAATAAAGACAGTCATCAGTAAATAGTAAAAGAAAAAAGAAAACTCTTCTGCTTAACGGTTAAAATGTACAACTATAGTGATAGTATAAAATAATCTCGATAAGGTATGATCCAAGCACAACGAAGCCCTCAAATGTTATTGAAAAAACTCATGACTGACAGCTGAATTTTTAGACCAAAAGCTACTTTTTTAAAGAAATTTCACTGAATTTAAATCGAATAAATTCAGATTTTAAAATCTACCTACTCCTCTACCCATCATCGGCCTTCCTATCTACAAATTATTCAACCATACCACACATTGATTTACATTATTTACATGAATAAAAAGGATCTCAATAGAAAAAACGTTCAGTAGCAAAAAAGTCCCTTGAGCATTACGAAATTGTTGAGCTAAAAGCTAAAACCACCTTGCGACCTGCTATAAACAAAATTAAAAACCAAACCTCTGGTGGAATCCGAATCCGACCCTTGATATCCCTTGAACAGCAACTGGCTGACTGACTTTTGATTAAATAGTCAGACAGATAGACGAGGATAGACGAATGAATGACAGCTGCAGAAATGTTCCGGCTATTGTCCCTCTCATTATGGCACGCTGATATGATGTCGATAAGTGCACCGCAATTTTAATCGAACCAAACATTTGGAAGAAGATAGAAAGAGAACCCAAAAATCCAACTTAAATAGACATCCGACAATATAAACGTTGCATACATTTTAGTAAAAAATGCCTACTTTCCGTTTCTCCCAAGCTTCAAGTGTCCGATAAATTACTGCACTTAATATCTCTCATTCTCTGCGTATGCAACACAAATACATACATACATACATAATGCACTTGGATAATCGACTATCTCTCAAAAGTTGGAAAGAAGACGATAAAGTCCCGTTATATATCTTTATATGGTATACACATCATATGCATACATGCATATGTACATGTGCATCCACACTCTTGATCACTTAAGAGCTCGAGCTGTCTCACTTACGAATCCGAAACCAAACCAAACCAAACCGACATGGGGTAAAAAGCTCAGTGCTTATCCAAAAGGGAGAAAGTTTACCTCAATCGGATCATCAAGTATTTGCCTATCAACCAACCAACACAATACACAGAACACAACATCATAATAAAACCTTAACGTTGTACCTACATACATTCGTAACGTACATACATACATACATAAATGCACATAACACTATTCCACATGTACAATGGGCCATATGTTTTAACCCGCAACATAACGTACTTAATACTTTTGCCACCCCATCACAACTTTACAGCACATCCAAAATCCAAACGTATCATCCGATTCCCATTCATATGTACATAAATACATACATTTTGATAATGATAATACTGTTCCTGTCTAAACAATCAAGTCATTGAATGTACCCTAAAACACAGAGCCAAATCTTCTTTATTCTACATAATATATTTGTATGCGTCTAGATACAAAGATATATGTACTTATTCGATGAATATACATGTATAATTGCCATCCACTACTTGAGACTCGGTGCTTCAAATTTCAAGAGGGTATTTTTTGGCAATAGACAGTTGTACGAGGATCCAAAAAAAGGGAGAGAATTGAAAATTGACTTTCATCACGTTCAGATCATTCATCCCAGTACATGCATACATATATGAGCACTATGTGCACAAGTGTATTTTAAATAGGTATTGAACGCTCAAGTCAAACTTAAAGCCTGGGAATCAAGTCGTGAAAACTATAAGTGCTCTGACTCCTAAAATTGAAACTGAAGAAGGGGACAAAATAAAATTTGGATCTGAATACAAGAACAACCTCAAGCTATTATGTGTGTATTATAAACTGTGGACAAAATAGCAATAAATAATCATGTATACATATATCTAATACATAAATGTGCATATCTACACTTACACACACATTTCATGGCAGATTTGACTCGACGAGATAACCGAAACCATCGATACAGAATAGAGATGCCGATAATCTATATTCAATATTGACTTGACTCTATATGTACGTAGGTAGTAGGTATGCATAATAACTAAACAGGAACACGTTGCTCTGTCTGCTTTTTGCCAATACATAATACATTCGTAATTCGTAAGCTGCCAAGTGCTAAAATGCCGCTACTCTAATACTCTAATACAAATATACAACCACAAGTACAACGATTCCCAGCATGAAAAAACTGTTGAGGGTAGTGTCTTACATCTTAATAAAAATTTTAATATGTAAGTCGTAACGTGTGTGCACACACATACACACACATACACTATGAAAATATATCATCATCCACGGCTTTTTATGTTGACAACTACGACTCAATTTCAAACTTGTAAACTTCAAGCTACTTTCTGTTGCGGTAGGGTTCTTGTTCACAGATTCCCTCCCTCCAACGCTGCTACTCAAACCTATATCTACTTACACGAGCATTTATGTATATTAACATTTATATGCATACTAATCGCCTTTTCCCATGAAAAAACAAACAAAACAACGAGTTACAACGATCCAATAACCAATACATGCATATGTACGTATAATAATACACCAGGCCATAATACATGCGTTTAAAAATACAAATACAAAACGCACACAATACACACCTATTTATGCACATGCATGTAATGTAGAAGCTCCCTTTCAAATGTGAAATCAATCTCAAATGTCGATTCCCAAACCTCTCTGGAAACTCGGAGAGGTGAAGGTGTGAACTGCGTGTGAAGCCCCAGAAAAATTTATGATGATAACACATAATAATAATAATAATAATACTACCGCTCAAAATACATAATAGGGCTCTCTACTCATGAGGATTGAATATCATGTAATTTTTACGTACCTTTGTGATTGGGGAATTCATCTTCTTCTGAGGAGTCTCGACCATCCCCTCCATTCTTCTGAAATCAAATATAAGTGAAAAAGATCATGTATACAAAAGTGTTTCAGACAATCATCTTCCATTTATTTTTTACATACATCATGTACATTTTATTTATTTATTTTTCAGCTGTATACATGAAGGATTAACATAAAAATAATAAAAGAAAGAACAAAGTGTGGAAATTTTTATTTTATTTTTTATCATGCGCATACTGATGATAAAAACAATCGCTATTGTTTAGTTGTTTTTATCCCTCAAGACTCAGTCTATATTTTTATTTTTATGTTTTAGTTTACTATTGGTTTCTGGACAATAAATTTATGGATGTATATATGTAATAATAAAGTTAAATTCTGACTCACAAGTCGTGTAACTACACGGCCAAGCTAAGCTTCGGAAATTGACCCCTCATTCTACTACTTTATATTCCGGTCGCGTATAAGACAAACGATGCGATGATATAATTCTCATCAAGAATAAAAAGAGTACAAGTATATTTTATACATCGTCAAATATGAGTCGAATGAGTTGGAGAGTGAAATCTTCCTGTTCCTTGCCTTCAATTTACCAGCCTAATCGCACATATCAAAGCCATTTGTCATCATCATCAGACTTTTAACGTATACTAGGGGTATACATATGTATATTCATATGCATATTTACATATGAAATACGGATGTGGAAAGAGCAGCACTCAAAACCCCGTTTTTTGAAATCTCTCATATTATATTATAGAGTCCGATTCATAGTCGAGATAATTTTTGTTTTACCTTCCTCATCAAGTCAAAGCACATGGAAGTAGCACTCAAGTGGAGCAAGTCAAGCTGTGGACTATCGTCCATCAGTCTCCCCATCGCTGAATCGTATTTTCATTTATACATGTGTGTGTGTGTGTATGTATGTATGCATGTGTCGTCATATCATTTGATATCCCAGCCGTACCCTATACAGGGTAGGCAACATAATATATAGATAGATTCTAATGAGAGGATTGCATGATGACCAAAGTCACCGGAGTTCGAACGTCCCACAGTCAAAAGTCAAACAAACAAACAAATACACACACATATATACAAATACACATGAGTGGACGACAACAAAACGTAACAATTTGAGGACAGTGAAAATAAATGGGTAGTTATAGGTTGTCTGTAGTTGTAGTTCATGCCTTCCTAAACATTCTACACAATACATTGTTTATTTACAATATATGATATTTTGGTGGTGACCATAGTCTCTATACTAAATGCCTCATATATTATTCTTGTCTCTGGATTTTGTCTCTCACCAAATAACCATAATAATATTACACAGATATTTTTATTTATCGGCAGCGATTCAGAAAAAAGCACAATATACAGTAAACACACCTACCTAAAACCTGAAGTATGGATATACCAACTGGACATTCGTTCTCACTCTCAATTACAGACACGCTCCCAAAGTTGTTGTACGTATCTACTGGTCAGAAGTCAGACTGTTATTATTACCCTGGGAATACTTATTATCTTTCGTAATATCTACAATCTACACCTCGCCATATAATGGCCCCATCAAACATCGTCAACCGTCGACCATCAACTTTGACTTGACTTTCACGTGCCGAATCGAAGTCAGAACGACGACGAACAATGACAAACTAGATCACCTCGAGTATATATCAGTATTATGCATAGTTTATTACACGCCAAAGTTCAAGAGTCAAATTAACCTTTGACGCTTCGCTTCTATGTACTTTTATTTACTTGATTGTTGATTTCGTTCATGAATGTGAATAAAAATCGCAAAAACTACGACATGTTACCCAATTTTTCCATTCAGCTACGATTGAACTAACAAAGACTTCCACAATCAATGAAAAACAATATTATTTTTGCAACTATTTCAATGATGATGTGACCTCAAAAACGTGGAGGTGAATTGCAAGAGTTGATGAATAAAATGGTACAATTAATTATTAACCCTTCAATACACCAAATATTCACATAAAAGGTAGTTTACACACCTAATTATTGGCAAAGTTTCTTTAGCACTCAATGTCATACAGTATGCATATCTGTATTTACTAAGAAAGCATGTGGAAGTCAAAAGGTTTGTAATAAATATATTTAACATATGCAAGCATCACATTCATAAAAAAAGTTGTTGTTACCAAGAGTGCAAAAAACCAGGGATTTACCACAATGGAAAAAATCTACCTCCATTGACTCAGTACGAATAAGTGTTCAAAGTAAAGTGAAGAACAGTAAAGGAAGGGAGCAATGTGGTCGCTATAGGAAATGATCACCTTTCCACGTTTGCAGGTACATACATGCACACATACATAAGAAGGAAGCAGAATGAAAACTTTTTATAGTTCCCACACAAACAAACGCGCTCATTCATACAAGTGTATGCTATACGTAATGTACTTTGTATAAATAATGTGGGTTGCATGCTTGCACTTTCCCTTGATTTATTTATGCATATGTAAGGGCTTACTGTTGTGAAAAGGAGGAAAGACGACGGAAAAGAGAAAGTGATTGCCAATGCGAAATAGTTGGAAACAAGTTTTTTCTCTGTGCAAATCCCAACATTCACAAACTCACAAATCTAGATCCAAAATGCATAGCTTATAACTTGAAATGAGGTTGCTAATACATATTTCACGGAATTTGTAAAGCTATTACGTAGGTGTACATACATTCCTACACCTACCTAATGCATGTTCTGTAAATATACTGTTTTGGAGCGCAAGAGCTGAAGGCTCGAGCCAAGATTTTGATTTTGGATTCAATCCTTCCACTCAGCCAGTTAACTATACAAGTACCAACTCCTTCTCTCTCTCTCTCTCAAACTGGAAATTCATCAGGAGGTTCCGTTCCCAGTTACTTACTTACATAGCTTATAAAATCGTTACTTGCTCCTACTTACAAGTTGAGTAATACCAACTTGAATCAGGAAACATAATACGACAAAACGAGTGCATATTATATAGAAAACTAAAGCATTTGTGATCTGGACTGGTCTAGCTAGCTGGCTGGCTAGCTCTCATCGCCTCTCACATTTATCGTGCTTATAGTTTCTCATTTCCTCCTATAATAGTTTATAATGTCGTACTAGGGATACATGCATATCTGTCTGTAAAGGTACCCAAAATTTTACATCACATGCAGTTAATAGTTGCAAAATACTGTGGTACATGCATTTGTCTAAACAATTTCCTGGAGATATGAAGGCGCAGCAAGCTAATCGCATCGTAATCGTAATCGGAACAACAACACCATTGGAAATTTATAATGCACAAGTGTTTGCTCCATCTACGGTCAATTTGTTTGTTGTTTGTTGCCAACGAAAATCGTTGTCACTAATAATACATTCAATATTTCTCTTTTTTCTGCTTATTTTCAATTCATAATAATTTAGCTATATTATGCACTTAAAACTTTACAGAAGAATTTTTGGCAGCATTAAAGTCTACTATTCGTTTAGAACAAAGAAGTTTTCCCCATAATGGATTATGCCCATGTGTATAATAATGTGCATGTTTATGCATACAATATGCACACATGCATATCATCGTAAAGCGCACATACATAATATACTTACAGTGTGCACAAGTGAGCCGAGGAGTGATTGTGAGTCAGTGCAACTATTTTTCATCGCTCTCCCCTTTCGCCTCATCTTGACGTGACTTTGAATTTGGCTTTTTAACTGTTCACTTTCCCTTGTTAAATCACTCAATCCACATAGTAATCACTGTCAATTATTATCATTTTAATTCTTTTAATTTGCAATTGAAGAACTTTCACTTTTCATAAACTCAACTTGATTGTCATTATCCCGCGATCAACTAGATGATTACAATCCTAGAGATATTTCTCCAACTTTTCCACAGGACTTATCAATCACACAATTTAAATGGCAGTATTATTAACATTATAAATAATAACAGATTCACTAATCACTTGTGTAAACACCCAAACACCAACAAATTGAAAACAATTAACCAAAAAACCCCCAACAATATGGCGAGCCTTAAGCGAATTGACAATGAACACGCAAATGACAACAAAAAAGTTGGTAGTTTAATTTGTCCAGAGAATAAAGAATGAGAACGGGACAAGAGCATGTTTGGATGGATGTTGGAGGGGTTGCTACTGTCTTGTCTTGTCTATACAAATGTGAGTGTCTAACTAAGGTCGGCTGGAAGGTGGAAGCGCGAGGAGAGAATATCAAGAGCAAGACGAAGACGAGATGAAAAGGAGGAGGAGGATCGAGATGAAGATGTACATAACAAAGTCAAAGTACCTCCACTGCGTTAGTCTAGAAAGAGAGACGGCGAGAGAGAGAGAGGGAGAGAGAGACAGGGACATATACATAGGGAGTCTTCAATCTGTCTATCTTCTTCTTTCTCTCTTCTGATCCATCGCGTTTGCCTCTCTTTCCCTTTCGTTCGCCTTGGCTGTGTCAGTACACATGCTAGATTCATGTATGTATGTATGTGTGCGTGTGTGTTGGTTCACTCGCTCTCGCTTCCTTGGTTTTGCTTCGAATCTATTCTTCGATGCTCTGCCTCTGATTTCCTATCTGATCTCTTGGCCAGTGCAAAAGGCAAAAGGATGGAGCATCCGAAGCTCCCTAGTCCAGCCTTAATACTACCAAACTCCTCCTTTCCATTTCATCCGCCCCATCCCAATCCCAACTACTTCCAAACTAACTCCAAACGCAAACTACTACTTCTGCCTCGTCTGTTCTTCTATATGCTCTTATTCTACTCCGTCGTCGTCGTCTTCTTCTTCTTCTTCTCTTCGTCTCTATCCTCTTCCACTATACTAAACTACTACTCTTTCCCTCTCTTTCTTTTACTCTCATTCTCATTCTTATACCATGCTATTATATTGCTATATCCTCCGCAGAAAACTTGCTTCAATTAAAACTGAAGAAGTTCCACAACTTTCTACGTCTCTCTCTCTCTCTCTCACTCTCATCACGTTCACGTACTTCGTAGACATATCTTGATAATCTATATCCCAGCTAAAAAGACATGCCAGTCAGCCACGAGTAAAGTCTATGCTATACCTATGCCGTTATATGATATGGTATGATATGATATAGCTCCGTGCTCTATTATGTTCAGTAGTCAGTGAGAGAGAGAGACGGAGACGGAGACTCCTTGTCAGAAAATCAATGTTGAATGAGAATATAGCATGTGAATTATTGTTGGACGAAATAGAGAAAGAAGAGATTGCTTTTAATTTAGACTTGGTTGACTCGGAATAGATTCAATGATACGATACTCCTAAAACTTGACTGGCGAATTACATTTTATGCATATCGCATATCCTCTACGTATGAAGTATGTATTCATCGTAGGTACACTATACTCTGATGTATTTTATACGGGTATTTTACATAGCAATGTGATAAAACGTGATTTATAAATCAATCATTCATAATGCATAATGTTAGGGACCATTTTTTGATATTATTTTATCAATATTTTATCAAATACTTGTCATTGTTTTTAAAAAAAGGTTAATTAATTGTAGTTAAATAAAGTTAAGCATTGTTTCAGCAACGTTTATTCAGAAACTAACTTGTGAAATAGAATACCTTTAAAATACCTTTTTCATTTTTCGGCTTAAACTAATGACCCAGATTGAGCGTTCAAATAAAATAAATAAACTGATCACAATTTTTCACAAAATACTTTGTCCATGAACTTATAAAGATAAGAAATGATGAAAATATGACAAGTATTCTGAAGAAGATTCCAACTCTTGTTCAAATACAGAATAAAAAGGGAAGAGAAGCGGCAAAGGACAGTGTAAAAAGAATCCATGATAGGGCCGACTTGACTATGGAGCATTATTCTGTACAACAAGGAAAAGAACTATAATAATTCTTCTAATCATTATCATTCTCGATTCTCAATGGTATAGAAGACATGTTTAGGAATTGAAAATTCTTCTTTTTTCCCTTCTTTATTGCCCATCATCTTTTCCCTATACATATTATAATTCATAATATAATGTACAATGCATACAGTATACACATTTTTGTACATATTAGAAAAGCACAATAGACACATCACATGTCATCTGTATCTATAGCTATCCAATCCATTCATTCTACACGAGAGCAGAGTGACAAACCGAGAGTCCTGAGATAACTTTGTCAATAATATGATATTATAGTCTTCTTTTTGGTTCTGGTGTTGGAGAGGAATGCGCTCTTCAGCTTTGGCCTAAGATGGGAGCATGTCTACACACAATACAAAGACAGGAGCACAAAAGGCGACTGATAGTCTCCCAGTGTATTCCCTGATGATGTGCTTACCGCTCACTCATCGTTATCGTTATGGTTTTTGGTGTGAGGGAAAAAGAATTTATAATCCATTATCCATTTTACGAACCTTCTGCGTTTTCTTCTTTTACTTCTTTTCCGTTTTCTTCTTCTTGCTGTGTAGGTAAATGTGTGAATAGGACATAAAATCAAAGGACACAAACAGCAGCCGAAGAAGACCAAAACGAAGAGGAGCAGGAGCAGAAGTAGCAACACAGCAGAAGACAGATCAAAGGAAAGGTAATGACAATGATAATGATAATAATACTTAATAAATATACCCAAAAATTCAAATCCATCGAAAATTTTGTTTGAGGGTTGAGCATTGAGATACGTCCAAAAACCAAAACCAAACTTCGTTTAAAGCTTTAAGCTTATATACATAAATTGAGGAGGAGAAGGAGAAGAAGAGCAGCACATAGATTTGGTTTAGATTTGGGTATATGCGATTTAGATGGATATACATACTTTTTCCTCGTGCTGTTGGGTGGAAAGCTGGAAAAGAAGATTGAATGGAATGGGAGAATGACGACGACGACGAGCAAGAGGATATATAGATTTTCCGTGTATACATTATATACATTTTTGTCCATGACATCTCAATCGGACGGACACTTTGGGACAAAGGATGAGACCCAGGTGGATCTCTCTTTGTCAGCAGGCGTTGATCCGTTATTTGCTTCCCTTTTTCAACTTTTCGCTATCTCCTCACAAGCCATTTCTCTCTCTCCCTCTCTCTCTCTCTCTCTTTCATGCTCTCCCGTCCATCCATTCACAAAAAGATTCCTATGCACAACTTTGTATCCACGGTACACACACACACAACACACGTAAACGATGAAACCCATTCAAAATGTGAAAATCTCCCAATGAAATAAAAATGAAGGAGGAAAAGGAGAAGAATATCCCGTAGAGGACGAACATACATGGATAGAACACTATTTTGTGTGAACATCACATGCTACGTATACATTATACATACTTTACATATATGTCTATATGGAACATTTATCTGCATGGGTCTCGTTTTCATTTTCTATCACTCTGGTTCTCTCTCTGGCCTGTGTATATGTGTGTGTATTTGTGTGATGCTTCTATTATCTCATTTTCTCATTTGGGGTTACAAGACTCATTGACAGTCAAACAACTCTGTCTGTCAGTGGAGAGTGGGCACAATAGGAGGACGAAGGGTCTCATCCACCGCGCTATTCAGAGTTCATCCCTATGTATATGTACATAGAAGAATACACATATTTAAGTGCATAATGGATGGGTAGAGTGTGAGTGTGTATGTGTAGTTATGTATCTTCGGTATTATTATTTTTATTATTATTATTAAAGGAGGAATAGATAAAGACGGCCTAATCCAAATACATTATGTAGAATTGTGCTCGCTAATAGATTTGCTTCGTATTTAACATGGGATGCAATTTGATAATTTCTGCCCAATAGGTATTCCAAAAGCGTCAAATAAGAATGATTTTTGCTACAACTTTTATAAAAATTGGTTAGCCTGCACATGCATAAATCTACCCAATTTCACAATGACTTTTATAGGTTAATCATTTTCAAAATTGATGTGTTGATTAATTGATTGAAACTTAAAATTGAAAGTGATCAGATTTCGAGCCCAAGTCTTGTAAATGTGTGCCTTTGATCTTTCAATAATGTATATACCATCCCCTTTGATAAAGAAATAAAAAGATTCCTTGTTACTTTCCTGATGAACGACAGAAGAATGATTACCGGAAACAGCAAACAGCTTTGAAAAAGCATGAAAAAGGAAAGAAATTCTTGACCACTTTGCTCTGGAATATGGACGAAACATATACATAAAGCCAAAACTAAATAGATATACAGATCAGTGGAGTTTGTATTAGTATCACTCAAGTGTGGAAAAAGTGGACGTATCTTATCCTACACACACACATACATATTGCAGAAGATAAGTGGGATGACATTTGGACTTTGCCTAAGAGAACTTTTGCTCAGCTCAAAGTTTGGAGAACGACATGCGGTCTTGTTTACATGCTTCCTCCTTTTACAAAATACTAAGAATTGACCTTGTGCATATGTGCACCCCCGAAGTGTCTTCTTCTTGTATTTCTTCTCCTTTTTTTCCACATATTTATTCACTATTCACATAGCTTTCTGCTTGTGTGCGCAGCTTAAGCTGACTATGCTATTTCATCCTATTTTCTTTTTCTGTATAAATGCATATATCTCTATATCGACTCTCAACTTCATAACGATGAGTGAGTGAGAATGATGAGAATCTATGTTATCCTTAAACATATTTTTAACACTTTTCAACAATGTCCCAATGGAATGGTCACATTTTTTCCTCGTCCATCTTCATCTATAATCTATGGGTATGATAGTCGGTTATACACTAAACTTTAAGAACTGATACCACGAAACATATCATACATATATAGGGACAAAGTTGCTTACCTTAATATCCAATGCCGGCAACTGATTCTGGACTACATCTGTAAAGAGCAAGAAAAAACAAAACAAGTTGTAGATTAAACATAAAATTAATGTCACATACTTTACTTACAAGATGTTTTAACTAATGCCTAACACATATATAATATACAAGCATCATCATCACAACGCATTAGAATTATGATAATGTATGCTTGCTTGTTCTTTCGTTCGTTCAGGGAATACTAAGTAATTTGTCTAAACTGTCTTCTCGCATCCTATTGGGAAAATATAGAGATATGCTGCATGTCATCGAATACAATTACAGACTAATATTGTACATTGTACGTACAATCATAATCATGAATACAAAGATGTGACAAACTATACGAGACAAAGATATGAATAGATCTTTAGCAATAGCATAAGATGAATCAGGGGAAGGAACACTATTGTTAGAATATTAGAGTTTGTTAAGAACGTGTCGCAAGTGGATGGTTGCGCATCTTTCATCGTCCACCATCGCCTTCCCGATCAACATCAGGCTGAACAACTAAACACGGGCAGGAATTACGCCTAAATGCTCGTAAGACACTCGTTCGCTCCTTTTCATAAGAACCTCAATTCGATACGCTGTTTCTCCATTCCCTTCCATTTCAATTTTTAGCTTCAACCCACATACACACAAACATACTTACTTGTCAGTAAAGTAGATATCATGGGTACACACACACAGTGGACGGAATAAAATATTAATATTAATACCGGCATAAACACATTATACTGTGATATCACCAATCATACTCACTCCTTATTTTTTAAACGTTACACTTTCCTCTGTAATATAGATTATAGTGAGTCATATAAAGAGGGACAAAATGAGGACTCATCTTCTTTATATGCGTATGTATAATGATTCAGTCAGCGACTTAACTTGTAATTTTAATATCGTCATCATTATCGAATTCGACTTACTGGATTATCATATCATATTGCTTATTGAATAAATCTCATGTGTCATAATACAATTTCGTGATGATTTAATAATTTGGATGACCTTCAAACTCCAAATTCCATTATCATATCCCATCATAAAGTATCCAACTATCAAAAGGACAAAATAGGGGAAGGGTCGTTTAGTTATGTGACAATAATTGCCGAGTCAATTCCTCTTACTCCAAGTCAGAAGCTGACTCCGAACTCCGACCTTTCCTTTCGAGCCGGGCAATTTGAGCACAATCGGATAAAGTGGGAAGATGAGGGTTGATGATACAGACAGAGAGATAGAAATTGCTCAATAAAAACATTCAAAGTGCCCATTCACATATTGTATATTATACAGGGAACAAGTGTAGATATTAGATCTAAGCGCGTTAATTGCATCACTCTCCCATTCTGCAAACAGTAGCACAAGAGCCAGTCTCAACTCATCTTTATATGTATAATGTATAATAAATGCGTGAGACAGTATGGGATGAAATGGAATGGTGTGTGGCACGTTGCGAGAGAGGACGATGATGGAACCATATTTTTGTCCCCTCTCAAAAATAACAGGGTGACTGAATGCTGTGCATGGAATGAATATCGCATTTTTACCCTAAACTTCTGTCTCTTGTCTGTCTGCCTGTCTTTTGCTCCTTCTCTGTGCGTATATCTGCGAATAGTATAAAAATGATATTTAATGAATGGTGAAGAGCTAAGAGAAGAGCGAAACCAAAAGTATATACAGGGAACGAAGGACGACGTGGAAAGAAAAGGAACAAGGAATATCCATTTGGGATGAATGGATTCATAAGGATGAGGGGGTAGCATCAATAAAGATGTCTTGTGCACGTGTTGCTCGTCTCTCTTTCGCTCTCTTTCTCTCTCTCTCTTGCTCTCTTCTCTTTTCTCCTCTGCTCTGCCTCTCCGCGCCCTGGCACATTCAATCTGTGTCGATGATATATTATCTTGTAGAACATTTCATTACCTTGTTTGACCTCCCGATCAGAGCTCATTTATCTGTCGAGTGTCTGTAACTGACTTCCTACACATTAATATCATATCGCTTTTTCCTCATACTCCTTCCCTTTCTCTTTTTGCTCGGAATCGGCTACAACAGGACGACGATTACAACGCGTACAAAACACGATGTTACAAAAAGCTATGTCTTCTTCTTCTCCTCCTATACATTCTCCTTTCATATTTTATTCCATATTTCATAGTTTTCTGCGTCTTTTTTTGCTCTTTCTCCTTTGCTTGTCTCTCACTCTGTATTATATTTGTATGCATATAACACATGTATCAATATAGAAAATTGTAGATCGTATATAATAACAAGCCACGTACTTCTGATGTCTGTACTATAACGTATACCATAATATTATGGTATGGCACAGCAAAAGTTAAACCTAAAAGTGTACTATGTACAATAAATGCTTTTCTCGGATTTTTTTCCTTTCTATTTTCTCCTCTTTCTTCTTCTTCTTCTTCTTCTGATACTTTTTTTCCTTCTGCTTTTCCCTCCAGCTCACATTTCCCCATATGCAACCAACCAACCATACTTAAGGATATCACTCGGACCGCTTAATGCAGTCCTCATTTTTACTGTGGGCCTCTTCTGCCTCTTCCCCACAAACATATCTACATCATATTTTTATATGCGTTATGGTATAAAGTCTTCAACTATCTGTACAATTGTTATATAGAAAAGAGCTCTTTGCCAACCCACAAATAAGACTCGTTTGCAGCCATATTATAGTTGTTTTAGGATAAGCATCTACAGTCGCATATGTACGTATGTACGTCTACAATAAAAGGACTCCTCTCTCATGTTTTCTCTGTTTTCACCACAGCTAAATAATATCATCCCTGGAAAATTTTGTCATTGGGCGAAAGAGAAATAACAATTTATTGCAGACAATCCTATTATGAAAGAGCATCAACCATAAACCAAAAGAAAAGGGCCACGTAGAATTTTACCAAAAAACTGCACAAAAAATAAATAACATGAGAGAACAAATCACGGAAAATACAAAACAATATTGCAACATGTAATATTTTGAGCATTTTTTCCAAGACTTGTATATGCATTATATAGTATAGGTACCATTCTTATTTGCAATTGTTTTTTTCACAAGAAACAAAAAACATTGAGAATCTAATTTTAAGAATATGTTTTCTATGTATCACAGCTTGAAATTTGAAACTCAGCTTGAGTTCAAAAGTATTTTATACTTATAAGATATCAAGATAGAGCATTTTATACAGATCCCAAGATTCAAGGCGAATAAGTCAAAAGATGTATACTATATCCTTATAAGAATGACTTAAACAAGAGTAAACACAAGCTTAAAAACAAGGTAAAGTTAGTGAGTGAAGGAGCTTGCTATTTTTATATTTTATAGTGTAGTTGTAAGTTTGTATGTGTGTATCCATTATACATAGTTACACACTCAATAAAAACAGTATTAATATGGAAGAGATAATATATTCTGCACAGCACACAACCATCAGCATGGTAAGATACAAAGTGTGTATAGATTTCCTCGGTAAATTGAGCCGACTCTTACATGAAAAATAGAATCAAGTTTGTTGATAATACTAAAAGCAAACGAGCATGAGACTGCTTCATACAGGACAACTTTGGGATTCTAATAACCTGCGCAAATATGTATGAAGAGAGCGAGAGTTATTAGTTGATAGTTCAAGTTTTTGCCTTTGCTTTTGTTGGCCATTGGGAGAGAAGGATAAGGATAGAAAGAAAAAGACAGAAAGTTACTTACTTATGAGAAAATTAAAGAGACTAGAATGTAATTAACTGAGGCGCTAATTAAAACAGGCGGCACAGATTGTCATAATGTGATGTGGAGAAAGCCAGAGAGCGAGAGAGCGAAAATGAGAGCGAGAGAGAGAGAGAGAAGGCAAATGAACAAGGCGAGAACGTCAGAAAGCGAGAGAAAAGAATTAGAAGACGCGAGAGATTGAGACTTCTTTATGGAGTTCATCGTAGTCGAACTTGTCGCCTCCATGCATATTCACTATTCACTAAACTACATGGAATCCATTGTTTTGCTATACAGTTTTATACACATTGTACTATAGGGAGAGATATTATGTGTCGAAAGTCGAAAGTCGAAAGGGAAGCCTGTTTTCACATTTAACATGTAACCTTTGGAAACTTACAAATGGAAATATGTACAAGTTTTCCTGTACAACAGCAAATGTATGCATCTACACACGTATTTTACAATAGTGTACATATGTACGTGTCCCAGGATTTACCGAGGGATGCGTATGTAGGTAATACACATTGTACACCCTATTATTATATTTCAATATATGAAAGCTGCTGTAGCTGTTGTTTGATATCTCGATAATTTCACAGTGTGCTTGTGAAATATCAGAAATCAGAATCAGGATGCCAAATTGACGAGGGGAAATGATGTCAACTCTTTGAAAATAGCGAGAGAGAGAAAATGGAGTGAAGAGTCGAGTCTTGATGATGATGGTGATGATGATGATATTGTTGATGGAGAAAAGGAGAGGAGCGACAGGGACAAATCTGAACGCACGAAAATACCAAGAGAACACAGCAGGAGCAAATTGAATCATCATTTCATCCTTCATCCTCTCCTTTATATATACTATCATCCACAATCTGTGGATAAACTTCCACAATCCAAACACCGAAACATAAACAAATAATAAATCCAGTCTATACGTTACAGATACAAATGTGCGCATATTATTGTGTTTACATCTCGTACCCTCTGTTCTTTGAGTAAAACACGCATGATGAGAAGATTACAAACACTTTTTTTTGAATAAAAGAACACTATTTAATTACTGACCACAATTTTTGCCACTTCCTTTTCATCAAAGTCAAAAATAATAAATTATATGAAATCATTTTGATTTTTTTCTACATCTTTGTCATCTACACGCCATGTACTATACATGTGGCCGCAATTCTCAATGCAACAACGCTTAAACGGTGCGCCCAACGTCCTTGTATTGTACTTTTCACAGCACTCCATACATAAATTCATATTATGTTTCGCGATTAATGCTAAGCCTCCTTCCTGAAACTCTTCCGGTTTCTCTGTGTTTTGGTTCCGCTCAGACTTTCCACAATGATGTTGACGACACACTGCACAAAACCCCAGAACAGGGAGGACGGTAGCATATATTTCAGATGAAACTACAGACATTCGTTATACATACAAAGAATACACATATAGGAGAAAGAGGATAGGAGTACGAGTAGGAACAAGAATCGGAAAACACTTTTGGTGGTTTCGGTCGGTCGGATGGTCGACGACTCTCTTTCTCTCTCCCGCATCCACCGATTGTTTATCCATTTCAATTAGACCTTGTTGGCTTGTTTGACAAGCCTAATTATTGTTTAGATAAATATGAAGAGGAGAAAGGAGAAACACAGAGAGAGAGAGAGAGAGAGAGTGGACACAATAATTCCTTGTATACTTTTTGCTCTCACTCTCTTTCTCTTTGGTTACTCCTATCCATATTTGACTCGAGGCTTTTTACTCAGATGAGAATATGAAAGTTTAAAAGAGGGGTTCACCAACCAGCCTCTCTCTCTTTCTCTGTCTAAATTGTATTTTAAATGATGATCCATACAAAAAGTACATATTGTGGCTGTCCCCATGGAAAACTCTACTGCTGTCTTTTCATTCTCAAGGGACTTTCCGCCTTTCTCCTCTCTTTCTCTTTCTCTGCTCCTACTTCTACTCTGTGTGGCGTAGTGGTTCCTATTCCTATTTCAAATTAATAATTGACTTTCTTCTCCAAGTTTTTGTAACTGTAACTATTCTTCTTCCTCTGTGCATCATCATCATCATCAAAAGGCTCACCTTTGCCATTGTACTATGCTCTCGCAACTCTGTAGCTCTGTCGACTGACTGACGCTCTGCGTAAACTTATGTACATGAATTCCCTATTTAATTTTCAAGCGGATACTTTTTCCATAGTTTTTGTCTTTGTTCCCCTCAAAAAACTAAGCTATACATAAGCAGTAAGTGTAATGCTGCAAGTTACACGCATAGTGTGTGAAATAACAGCATAATTGAATGAAGTTCTCCTTCTAAATTTGAGCCACCAAAGTTATTGCATATTCAAAAACTACTGGCTCACTTTCGTCTTCCCTAATATACACATTACACATACATCTACTCTTCCATTTTTAATCCAAAAGACTTCACAAACAGCCCACGATTATATTTACACTATGAAAAAACTTCTGCTATTTTTTTATCAATTCGTAGAATATGAAAGTGAACAAGAATTCAACAAGGAAGAAGCAAAGTATACAACAAAAGAAAATGATATCAGAGGGTGAATCCTGCCGCATTACAAGCTTTACAAGTACAAATTGAGCCCGAAAAAAGTATAAGCAAACGTATAGGAAAGGTAATATTTGCTTCGTATTAAAATGCATAAATTTCTCGTCTTCTTGTCTCCCATAATAAAGAACATAGATTATACATCAAAGCACACGAATATTTTTACGCGGTGTCCTTGTAACTAAGGAAAAGTAGGAGAATATGAGAATGGACGGCGAAAACTGACATGACAAATAACTTTGCGAGGACGGGAAATCATAATAATACTCATAGTGATGATATATCAGGCTAATATACACGTCCCCACTCTCTCATGTATAGAATAGAATGACCTATGCATACAAAGTTTTGTTAAATTATTTCCTTCTTATTTGTTCAGCTCGTTCGTATACTTTATATATATTGTACATAGATAGCTAATAGGTACACACTACACACACATGAATTACGTACATCATACATACATACATACATAGATGAGGGTAAATATACATGTGTGTGGACACTCGACACTGACACTGACCGCGCGCTGTCTCACACTTACACTCACATCCACAGTCACCTGAACGAAAGAAGTGTGTGCAAACTGTACAAACTTTCTCAGGTTTTGTCATCAAAAATTATGAGGAGAAAGAAGAGAGAAATACATAGTTGTAGGTGTATAAAGAGAGAGTAAATTACCTTTGTGATTGGGAAACTCATCGTCCGATGAAGATGAGACGCCGTCCCCTCCATTCTGAAAGTGAAACCAAACAAAGCATTCAATACCAAAGAAGTCTCCATATCCATATACATACATGTCCATTTTATCATGTGCATTTTATACTAGGTATGTTATTATTATTATTAAGTTACAATATTACACATCAATATCAATCTCACATGCATAATATAATACACTTCTCATATACACGCGGTCATACTTTGAGCAAAAGCCTTTCATGACCATCATCATGATATACATAGTAATAATAATGCAGAGCAAGAGCGAGGAAACTTGTCTCTCTCTGACTCCGGTACAGTTCACTATATACAAAACAGAGAGAATGAAGAGAATAGCAGAGCTATTGATCATCGCAAGTGGACAATAACTTTTCCGCCACTACTAAGCCTTCTCGTTTTCCTCTCCAGTTGTAAATTACTTTTTGGCTGACTACGTGTCCCTCGTCTCTCCGTCTATTAACCCTCCCTCAATTAATTATATGTGGGCTGAGATAAGAAGACTCAACATATATGCATTGAATAAGAAGAATTGACTGTGTACTATACACTTTATCATTTTTGTTGACGTTCGTGCAAGATTATTCTAGGGATATTTCTGGAGGAAAATGTACGACCACTGGGTATGTATACAGTATACATATATTATTGTGTACATTATACACACCACAGTGGAACCGCAGTAGTTAGGTTGTAGTATAGTAGTATACATATAACTGTCCACAGTAGCACAACAAATATATGAGGGATAAGGGAGAGGTGAGAGAGGTATACAAAAAGATGTGTAATAAATATAAACTACACCATAATCATAAAGCCATCATAATAGTAGTAATAGAGAGTGATGTATATTCACATTGTAATGTATGTATTTGCAACTACGGTCAAAAAACAAGAAGAACAACACCACACTACATATTGCTATTATGTATGCATGCATAAAATATATACAATGTGGAAGTTGCAACTTGGCAAATTTTATAATTATGCACGACCCGTGTAAAAAATATTATTCCCTACAACATAGATATTGTAGGGTTTTTTAAGTATAATATACATAGTTTTTTATACATATGTACGGTCTCAAATCTGTCCTCAGACTTAACCTAACATAACACTCGCTTTTATACAACGTGGTCGTTGATGATGATTATTATTCTAGATGGACAATTAACAGCCGTCTGAACTAAACTATGCATGCATGGTACATAGTCCTTAGCCCACTTTGTAAGTTATAAGCATTATTGTTACACAATGTTTTTAATCCCGGAAAAATGTATGTGGGTATATGCATGCATTTACCATATATATGTACAATAATATTATTGTGTAGTTGTTGGTGGTTGAAAGTTTAAGATTTATCTACTGCGTCTTAGGGGAAACGGAGAAGAAAAGGAAAAGAGAGAGAGAAGGAGAGGACCTAAAAAGGAAAAGCGTTTGCTGTTATTATTACCATGATTTCTATTATTATTAACAATATACAGGTAGAATATACGTTCATGTAACACTTTGAGAGTCAAGTAAAGGACTTATCGTAATCGTAGGAATAAAAGTATCGTGTATCTTTATGATATTTCTGTATAGTATTACTGTGTATCGCTATGTAGAAAGTATTATAATATATTATTAAATGGAGAATTGGAGGTGTATCTATAAAATAATAATAATAATAATGGAGGGAGAGAAAGATTTGTAGGTGGTGCATAGTGTAAAAGTGTAACTCTCTGTTGTAACCTCATTACATCATACATGTGGAGTGAAAGAGAGAAAGAGAGAGAGAGAGAGAAAAGGAGAATTGTGAAGAAGAATCACGCAAGCTTTCACCGTTTCTCCTGTTTCGTTCCTCCTTTTTTCTTGTATACTGCAAAAAAATATTATATAATATAAAGCTTATTGTTCCGCGACTACAAAAGATAAGATGAACGACTGAAAAATCTTCCTGATGGAAGGTACTAAAACCCCCGAATATACCGATTCTTCATACTGATTATTCTGTCAGGTAATAAAATGTATGGTGCTTCCAATGTAGTCTAATGAGAGGATTGCATGTTCATGTGTGGCAAAAGTCAACAGTTCAACATATTATATTGTATACACACGAACTTAACAATTTGAGGACACTCGAAATAAATGAGTGAGTGGTTCTCCTTTTCTCTCTCTTTCTCTCTCTCTCTCTCTCCTATCTATCTCTATAGTTTATTGCTAGTACACATATAACTCCTGTTCACTCTTCAGTGTATATATTTTATTCTCTCACTCCCTTTTCTCCTTTCTCTGTCTAAACAACACCACTTTTATAAATGTATACAATACATATTATGTGTGTGTGTGTTGTTCTTCAGCCAATCGTAGAACAAGTCCTCAATTGTGTATCTAATGAATGATCATATCAATATTGAACTTGCTTTATTCACTGGATACATTTTCTCTTCTTTTTCTCCACGTTATTCCTCTGACGTCTGGCCACACTTTACCACTTACAAACAAATACTAGATTTTTTAACATGCCTTTAATAATATAATACATACATACACATGTATAACCCCTTTACTTTTTAAGTAGAATAAACAAGGAGAAAACACCCCGGGGGGAAATCTTTCAGCATGAAATAATGCAAAAGATGTTGCTTATTGAACCAATTTGAAGGAGGATAATATTTTCCAAATATATGATATAATATATTCTGAGGAATTGTTTGCCACCAAATATGTATAATTCTGTTTAGAAACAAGAAACATCATCAGTCAGCCAGTCATTCTATAAGTTTTCGATTTCCGATTTTGCCTAATGCAAAAGGAAACACAATGAAAAAATCGAACGGTGCAGTCTTTCTTTTTGCAGCAAAAGTAACCTAGTAGAAAGAATTATTTTTCATATCTCATAATAATATCTAAATGTACAAAATTCTTTCATAACAACATTTACACCTTGCATATTTTACGTATTATCATACTTTTATCATTGGACATTCATCTATCATTGGATAATAGTATATATGTATGAATCATATTTCACGATGAAAACATTATTCAAAAGGTTATCGAAAAAGATCTTTATACTATTATATGCAACGGCGATACTGTAAAAGTTAATTGTACTACGAAAAAAAGTTCATTTAATTATTTTTATTATTTGTATACTATGATGCAAGTACCAATTTAAATAACTAGGCAAAATTATGATATATCATTGATTATCGTGTTTGTATTATACTTATATTATTATTATCATTTTTTATCATTATCATGTCCTTTTACTTTTTACTTTCTGTATGACAACAAACAATAATGATGGTAAACTCTTCTTGTTTGAGCTAAATGGCTTGAAAAGACAACGATACATTGAAATGACAATAATTAAAAGTAAACTATCATATCAATGAGAATACAGATATATTATTATTAATAAAACATGAATATAAAAGTAGTATAAAAGATAACTTTTTACCTTGGAGTTGGAATCCAGTGCATGTTTTTTGACAGCTCGTCCTTTTCGTCTCATTTGTGCCAACAATAAACTGTCACTTATGTAATAATTAATCTATATACTGTTACTATTCACTAACACTCTTTAAATTGAGATCCTCTTTATCTTTACGTAGCTCCTTAACTAAATAAACTAACTAAAATAATAGGATGAACACGGCTAGTTGATTAGATGAACATTTCAGAATCTGAAATTCAGATTCGGTACAAGAAAAACATCATGCTCTTCTCTAATTTTACCGCTGACCGCTATCATTTTTAGCACATTATCTGGCCATCGGTAATTCTTCACTGCTAGTGACAGTAAATGATGATAAAGGATGAACCCAAGTCTTTAATTTTATTACTATGTAAATGAGAGTTTACACTTTAATTAACATACGTCAAATACCGAAATAAATAGTAGTTGCACGTTTTGTTAGATCGTACTGTGTTTTCACAAGTTATCACTTCCAACTATGTATACTTTTTTTATTTACTATCACATGGAAATACTCGCAAATTATTATTTGTGCATAATATGTATTTATTTATTGATCATGTTATTGTTACATATTTTCCCATAAGCTGCATACTTAAGTACTTGTCACAATTTCTTTAATATGTTAAGAATTCATTGAAGATATGTTGTATATTGTCGTATGTACATAATTAAATATTTTTGAGATGAGTACGCCGAGAAAATCCGCATGTTATTGTGTACGCTGGTTCATAATCGTGTATATTTTTTGTACATATAACAATGATAATAAACTGTATGAAATATGAGCATACAAAAAACCGTCCACCCTTTCTACTTTCACACACTATACATATAACAAATAATGCACTGTAATATTATGACACAATGATAATGTAATTCACACACTTAAAACCCCGGAATTCGGATACATGCATAGAGGGAGGGATTCACGTGTATGCGAAAGATATAAGGGAAGAGGAATAAAAAATGACACGAACAACGAGGAAAAGCTCTCACAAAGTCAGTGACTCGCGACCAGAAAAGAGGGAAAAAATCTCAAGACATTAATCACACACTATATAAAAAAACTGTTATGATAATAGAGCACATCTTCCCCACTTGTCTTCTTCTTCTTTCACACCAAAACATTACACTCGACACTCTTGATCAAAAAAAAAATTATATATATTATTTAACCTAATATGTTATAGAAACAACATGAAGCAATGTCTGGATTGTCCTTTCTTTCAATGATAAAAGTATGTAGTGATGAAGAATAATATATTATTATGACAATGACTTTAGCCACACATGAGAGAGAGTAAAATGTTGGTCGTCGTCGTCACGATTCGTCCCTCTCGATTCAATTCCGACGTGATGATATTCAACCGTAAAAGTCCAAAAGCTCAATCTCCTCGCCTTTTGTATAACTGCTTATGTATGTATAATATCTTGTTCTATGTTCTATAATATGTGTTACACTAGTGTGATTTTCTATTTTCTCTTTCTATCTGATCTCTCTCGTGGCCACTGTGCTGCGTATTTTTCAACGTGGTTTTAAGCATGCATACAAAATATACAATCATATGTACATAATATGATGTGTGTATTGTGTATGTGTGTGGAGAGAGTAAAGGAAGGAACATCCGAAGCTTCCAAGTCCAACCTCGATTTGGGCATTGCTCCACCTCATTCAGATACCCGCCCCTTAACACACACGAGGAAAGGCGAAGAGAATATTATTATATTATAGGATATCACACGAAGAGAAATCCAAACTCTCACACACATTCACAACCTGAAGAAGTTCCAGATACCCTCCACAATTCTCTTTCTCTATATGTTATTTTATTATTGTTGTTAATAATAATATCATATATAGTATATCGTCAACTTGTACTGACTACTGATTTCCCACACATTCACATACATGCATGGCAGAAATCTCTCTCAAAAATACACCATTGCATTTGTATACCTTTTCCTTGTTTTTTGGCCAGCCCATATGATATAAATAAGAACAATATGATATCGTTGTTATTATATTATTATTTTATATGCGAGGGAGGAATAGAAGGAAAGAGAAAGTCCGAGAAATGAAAAACTGACGACGACGAAGAGAAAATCAATGCCAAATGAGAATATGGCATGTCTTTCTGCCTCTCAAACGGAACAACGTGCCCTGCACAGTTACAGAGTCAAACTCTTTCGGATTTGTCGCTCACCATTCACCATGCTTTATAGGAAAGGAAAACAGATTCACATCATGTAATACCATGTGTATACATATATTGATATGTAAGCTTATACAGAGTCAAAAGTGCCCCTACAAATGTACGCTCAAGACTATCCTGATTCCTGACGTACGGAGAAGCATGAAGATGGAGGAGTTGTTGAGGACGTAGACTATAGAAGAAGACGAGGAAAGGGTGCTATGGGTTATTATACCTGTGCATATGTATGTATACTGTAAAAGCAAACGTGAGCCTTTTTATCTCTCCATCTCAACTTACGTTTTTGCCGTGTTCCTTACTAATATCTAACCACAACTGTCTAGAGTCAATAGTCAAAATCACTGCCAACTCCATGCATGAATGTTTAAACACAAAATAATATACGTACTACGTACATGTAATAAATATCATCATGCTTATTATTGTACTTCATATTTCATGCATATGATTATGTATGTATGTGTGCATGACGATCATACATGTACTTCATTACTATTATTACTTAAATGCAGCAGTATTCAGCGAGAATCTGTATAAAAATTGATAATTGTAGTCTGAGGGGACTGTTTGTGTATTTGTATGTCTCTAGTCTCTAAATATATATGCATTCTGTTCCCTAGTTAATTAAATATACAATTAAATGTTGTGGATTTTCGTGCCCTAGTAAAATGCTCACAATCAATGGTTTTAATTACGTATATGGTATGTATTTATGTGTGTACAATACATTCGTAATAATTTTCTATATTAATTCATGTCTGAGGTTTGCCTTCGATGAAATTCGTTTTTATTACTTTTATGATTTATGTTCGAAACACGACTATACAACCTGTACTAAAGTATTATGTACTGTGTATATATAATGGATCTTTCAGTTTTCTGGAGAAATCTGCAATACTTTATTTCACAATACGTTGGTTGTACATTGTACACATACTTATTATACTTATTGAGCCTAAAATGTGCTTGAAGAAGCATTGCTTGTATACCCATGTGGATTCCCGGAACGCTTTATAATATACAGGTATCTCTCTTCAGGCACACAGCTTGAGCAACTTCTGAAAAAGGAGCAAATGGAAATGTCTCAACGAAGCAGGGAAAAAGAAGTTGAAAAAATGTTAGGCAGAAGGACAGTGAAAAGATCAAACCCTCGAGAAAATAAGAAGATGAACAAATAGAAATGAAAAGGAGGACGAACAAGGAACAATCCTCAAAGTGTGAAAAGATGCGGATTGAAAAGGAAAATGCGAACGACACAAAGTACGAAGTTTATATGTCGTGTACGTATATTATATCTTACATGCATAGATACATGCATGTACAGATAGAATACAAGGCTATTGACAAGAGGAAAACGCCATTAGATTACCTTGTACAATATATTGCATAGTATTACATTCAACATTACATTACATCACTTTAGTTTACTGTATGTATAGAAGAGGACATCGATAAGACAGCCGGTTCTCTCTGTGTATTTTTTGTCCATGACATCTCAATCGGACAGACACTTTGGGACAAAGGATGAGTCCCAGGTGGATCCCTCTTTTTGTCAGCAGGCGTTGATCCGTTATTTGCCTTCATTTCATTTCTCAATAATTCCTAAGTTTTCACACTGGTTGTTCGCTCCTTGTTATTCTCTCTGTATATAAACTGTATGTATAATGTAAATGGCACATATGCCTAGAACTGAGTTGAATACAGTTGTATGTGTATACATTATACATATATATATGTTTCATCCTCTATCATCGATGATCCTCTTCTCTCTGCTCACATTCGTACAAAGGTAAGACGTTTCTCCACAATAATAATGTCTTCCAAACAGTTCCATGGTGATACAAATCAGTTGGATCCATTGAAATTGAAAAATCCCGTCACAGTATACAGATCTGTACTCTCTCCCTCTCTCATACGCAATGGTTTTGCTTGTCCTTTGTCCTCTTTTTCAATTCCACCATGCAAGATGTGAGATAGGTTTTTCTACAATGATAGTTCTTCACCCACAACTCTGTACTTGTTTATGTATTTATACATATGCGAACGTATGTGTATATTATGTGTGTGTGTATCGTCCTTTTTCCATTTTACAATAAGCCATTTAAATCACCATCCCACCAAAACCAACACAATACATTATTAAAGCTTTCAATGCCAAATAAATGCGTTTTATTCCACAGAATGGGAGTTCAAATGCCGATGGACAACGAAATGAGCACAGAGCACAAATACATATACATACATTATGTATAGTGTCATATAGTATCAGGAAGAAACTTCAGCAAACATTTCAGGCACAGATCTTCATCTTTCTCCCACTCTATTCAATTCTCAGCTCATCTTTAAATAAATTTGAACTAAAAAAATTTGAACATAAAGCATTGAACAGTTTTTCAATTTTTAAAAGCTGAATATCAAATCCTTTGTTTTTCCTATCGGTTTTTAAACTGTTTGCTCATTTTTCAAGTTAAAATTGAAATAGGAATACCTTAGCCGAGTGTGTAGATTGTAGATATGTCTGTACATTTTGTACATCCGTGAACGCAGATTTTGTCAGTTTGGTCTCCTGGAATTATTGCAGTTCGTTCTGCCTAATTAATATTACCGTCGCCATCAGGCTGCTTGCTGGTTGGGAGAGTATATAGAAGAATGGAATGTACATATCAAGTGTGTAAGATGTAGGGAGAGTGTATGAGTAGAGTGAGATGCTTATTTTATTAGCGCAGCAACAACTCTATTAACTAATAGAGTAAGTAATAAGAGAGCCATTAGCTTTTATTGGTTTGGTTGGGTCTAGGTCTTTGACATCTATTGTACAACCAACCAACCAGGAGAAATAATAAAGTATATTACCACCAC
>JAQIVE010001007.1:0-28781 GCA_034698285.1 Sminthurinus bimaculatus
GGAAACTTTTGGTTAGTTCGGCTATATAGCACCTATTTGACCTCTAGATCACGAATATGCAAGGGTTTGTCGAGTTTACTACCGATAAGTCGGTCAAAAACCCGAAAAACCGGGTTACAACCGATTTTTTCAAATCCAAATCTTTTGGGGAAACTCTCGGTTAGTTCGCGTATATACCACCTATTTGACCCCTAGATCACGAATATGCAAGGGTTTGTCTTGTCTGGTTATATAAATAATAACGTTTTGGAGAAACTTAATGGTAACTATAATAGGTTTTGTTTAATAATCAAGAGGTGGGAAACGGCGCTAAAAGTTATTCGCGCGGAGCGCGAACTTGTTGTAATTATGATCTCAAGGACTCAAGAATGTGTAAATTTATAGCTTGTAGACACGTTTACGGGTAATATTCTTGTTGAGGAAAGGGTTTGGAGTTACTTTCAGTATTATGGTCAATGATATGCAAAAGTAATAATTATTACATTGGAAGTAAACTTTTGATGTGACCATGTGAACGTTCTCTTTGTCGTTTAGTTGTTGTTATCAAGTAGTTCTAGAGACCGTTTTTTTATGACTTGCGTAATCACCTGGTATTAATCATCCATCTAGTTTTCCGAAAGAAAACGAAGTCTGGTCATTTTCATTATGAACAATTCAGAATTGTTCATAATGAAAATGACCAGACTTCTGTTTTTCGCGGAAGAGTTCTGAATAATGCATCAATGCATTATTTTTATTATAGTTGAAAAATTTAAAGATCATAATAATTGAATGGATTGTAAATCACAAAACATACAATACGATCAAAAGTTAGATGTATAAGTGTACTTTAAATTGTGTTTAAATTCTTAAAGTAATAAAAACTTCGTGGTTAAATATAAACACAAAATTGGCCTAAAATCGCTTACCAAAACTATTTGTTGTACCTGCAGAATTTTCGTTTATGAAGTTGTTAATTGCGTACTATCCACTATTTCCTTAGCCTGTACATGTTTCTTCGTTGTGCTAGACTATAAAATATTTTGCATTGCTTGACCAAAATTTCACTAGGCATCAATAGGATTCCATAGTACCTTCGATGTTTTTTTATTATTTTATAGCAAAACTATTTTTATTGGTTAGACATTTTTCGCCATGTGCGTCAATATGCAAGCTATTCTCTTTTGTCTCTGGTAAATTCTTAACATGTCATTAATTATAACCACAATGAATCAATGGATTTTCATGTGCTTTTGAATTTTTCTATTAAAACGCCAGTTTAAATTACTCCATTGGCTAAAAAGTCGCTGGCATTTGTGATGTCTCATATTTTTCGACTTCTTTATTTTTACAATTAGTATTGAACTGCTCAATTTCAAGTTTGTTTGTTCTCTCGTGACTTTTCTCGGTGTTGAGACTTAGTATATTTTGATTGATACAAATCTCTCATTGAAAATACTTAGTGTTATGGGCCAAACAACAAATGAGTTATTAAACATACTTACTTGTCTTTTAATGTTCTCCAAAACCAAATGCGACAATAGTTTTTACAAGCCCCGATTTCAATTTATTATGATAAAGTATTATGCTTTTTTGACTTTTCACGCGTCTTCTACGTGTAATGGATCAAATTTTCCATGTTTTTGCCTCTGGGGTACCAACCAAGTCGTTATCAAGATTTGTGTTTTTGGCTACGTGCAGCATATTATTGTGGTGTGCCTGTACATACGGTAAAAAATTTAGCTTCCATGTAATACTGTAGATATTCTGTTACTCAAATTTATTGTCGATATAAACTGGAGAAGTCATTTTTTGCTCATTCAGACGTATTACACATTATACGGAAGGAGAACAAGTCTCATTGTTGATGATAGAGATTCATTTTAGTAGTGCAGAAAAAATAGGGCCATAAAGAAAAGAGAAGTATTCAATTGAAAATGACTTTCGTTTAGAATGAATTTGATAGCAAGAACAACAAAACAGACGGTGTAGATCATTTGAGGATACCTATACTGACGAAGAAGATTAGTCGATTAAATCATATAAAACGTTTTTGGTTGTATGTATTACGTAGGCTTGAGGCGAAAGGTTATCTAGTAGGCTATCCATAACTCTTTTGGCGTGTCCAATTTGTCTTTAATCCTGTAGCATTTTTTCCAGTGAAAGAGGCCTTTTACATTACACCGACTGCCGACACTTTTTATTATCGATATATTGTTTGATTCATCTTATACAGCACGTATCGACTTGTATAGTTCCCTTGTTCTTTCATGTTTTTTATTTATGCAATAGAGGCTCAAAGGCTTACGCATCGATATTACAAAGGTAATAACTCGAGCATGTTTCACAAAATGCAAAAAATAAAAATAATGCTCTACTATATTTAAAACTGAAAAGAAAGTTTTACTTGATTTTGTCAATTTTCTTTTGTAATTCTAGAGTGTTTATAGCAGTACACCAACAAAAGTAAAATATGTAAATGGGAAGAAATGTTAGTCTGTTGGGCTGATGGTTACAACCACAAAAGGTCATAAAGTGTAATCAAATAGTAATACATATGTGTTTCATTATCAAAACCCTGATTGATAACATGTAAATAATTGTTTAACACAAAGAATTTCTAGAGCCAGTAATTAATAATGTAATACAATGCATAAATAACTCAAACATTTTTTATTTGAAATCAGAAGTAATCTCGCTCACTGTCTCTTTGTCTACTACTTTATAGAGAGCCCTTTTTCCCACAGTAGAATCTCTGAAACACTCAAGGTCATTTCTTTGATCATCATTACATTAGATTCTGTGTATGATTCATACACGGCATTGTGAGGGTGGCATCCTACTTTGACTGAGGGTGGATTGGAGCTTCCACTGATAATCGTATCCTAAGTAGCTGCTACAACAAGAACTTACTCTGTATGCACAAGTACATATGTAATGCCTAGTAATAATAGTGCATGCTTTAAAGACGACGGAGAGAGGACGATTTTTTTTCATTTGAGGTTTACTTGTCGACTATTTTTTTAAATGTGTAACACAATATACAACTGAAAAGCAATACGTGTAGAAAAACCATCATAACCAGATTGAATTTTGTATAAAAGCTCCCATCTCGTATGCTCCATCAATGTGTTCTGAATCATTTTATTCGTCCATAGACCGAGTGGGAGAGGGGGCTACATATGTACGTACATCTTACACGATAAAACCACATACTTACACATATACCCTTGTATCTGGAATATTGATGCTTCCTTTCTTTACACACGTACGCTATGGTGTTACATAGCTTGGACTTGATGTTTTTAGAAAAGGTATGAAGTAGAGTTTAAGATAGACAAATCTGTGTGTATCTATCTCCTTTTTTTAATGTTTTCATTCTTCATCATCGTCTTTCCTTGGCTTTTTTATACCCACTCTTACTACGTTTCAGATGTAAGTCTTAGACCTGATCTTTTTCTATTTCATTGTCACGAAAGGGTCATGATGATGATGGGTTGTATTGTACCATAATGCTACTCTACTCTTTTTTTTTCTTTTCACCACGATCATAATAACAAGAATAATAGCAATGACGATAATATATGTGATGTACATTACGTATTATGTGTGTACATCTATGTATTAGTAGTGTCACGGAACCCTGCTGGTACTTCAGCTAAACTTTCATTGAAGAGAACTCATAAATTTATATTTTATTGCATATGTATAATGTATACATTGAAATTGAGACAGAGAAGTCTCAGCCACAACGTTGCGTGCTTTTATGAGTAAATCTTACTGGATGATGATTGTCGAGTAGCTCAAAGTTCACAACTCATCCTTTCATCTATACTGTACAATTTATTCCATGTGTAATCATACACAGATATTCTTGTAGATTTGCCACACACTCGTACATGTACACGGTTGCACAATATGTATTTTACTTATACAACAATTTCTATATGGAATGTATTATTTTGGTGACCTTTTTTGACTCGGTGGATTTTTGTATTTTACCCTTTGTTATTACTGACAAATCATATGGGTTCTACTATTATTTATTATTGTAAACTTTAGTGTCGTAAATGGAAACGTTCACAAGTTTTTCCAATTTTTAAAAAAACTCCTGATAATATACAATATACAATGTTTAATGTATAGTATGTAATGTAAATCTTCCGTTTTTTTTCGTGTAACATATGCTTTCTTCACTACTCAGAAGGTTTATTTTTATTCTCCTTCATTCATAACTTCCAATGGACAGTTTTTTATAGATTGAATTATTTACAATGAATAACACGACTGGTTGCTATTTATAAATAAATTGTTTGAAGTAATTATTTAGTTAATAGCTATTACAAGATATATCCACATGAAATGATGGAGAGTGAGAAACCTGACAGTTCTTGGAAAACTGTACAAGTGTGCGCATTTACTTTTCAAAGAATCATCATTCAGAAGTGTCTCTTGTGACACAAAGTTACATGTGAACTGTGTCACACAACGTGTTCAAATATTTAATGATTTATTTTAAGCTTCAATTATTAGGAAGACACTTAGTCGCAGAAAACTGTATTTCTCAAAACAGGATGATGAGGTTACAGAGCGATTTTAAAGGATAAAATAGCATGTCGAGACAGAAGGACATTCTGCAAAACTAAATTTAATATTAAATTTAGTTCCAGCACAAAAAATTGCTGAAATATTTCAGCGATTTTTTGTGCTTCGAATTTTTTGTAAATGTCAAACCTTTTTCGAAACATTCAGGGATTAAGTATCGGTGAAAAAGTTGAAAATGGAAAGAAAGTTGTTTTTAAAGATAAAAATGTTCCTGGTAACTATGTTGTTGATGAAACTTTGAGCAACGGTACATTGGTATAAAACTAAAAGCACAACTTTTGGGATTAGGTGGTGTTTATTCATTGAATATGCAATAACATTGTCGGTTGACTTTGTCTTTAATCTCTGTATCTGGATTAAAAATATTATTTGTATACTTTTTTATGCAATTGGAATGATTGCAAAAGGTTTTGAATCCTATCCATGCTCCCATTTGTTATTTTTGTTGTAAATGTAGGCATACAGAAACAGATTTTTGTATGCTTTTTCTTCACATATAACATATACATCAAGCCCTGTGAGCATGGACTAATAGTAAAAATATATGTATTCAACCACCCAATTCCAAGTCTTTCTTGGATGGACTTTTGCCTTTTCTTCGCTGTACTGTATTTTCAAAGTGTACACAGGATTTAGTGGGACGAGACAGAAAAGCTGAAAGAAATACAATGAAGACGCTTGTTTATATCCATCTTGTACTGGTCATATACTGTGAAGCATGAGTTGGTATGGCGATATGGATATGAGTTTTAAGCCATGTTGTACGATACGGGTAAACGAAACGACGAATTTCTGAAGCTGGCGTTCTGTATATTTTCACTCTCAAATAATATATGCTCATATATTAAGTAAAATTGACAGGAACTATATCCATGGTGCATGAAGTAAAATGTGTCTATATACACTAAACATATGGATACATATAGCTGTGGTCTGCCTTGTCTTTGGTTTGTCTGTGTAATGAATTATATATAGTATACGTATATATATATATATATACATGCGTATACATTCGTCTTGGACATACATATGTACTATGTGCTATATAAGTGTATACAACTTGTTGGAATTAGATAATGTGTAGTTCTTAGTCTGTGATAGCAATGGAGCTACACGCACACACACACACACGGTCAACGTAAAAACTCTGGGAGAGTTTCATTCACAAAAATCTTGGGAAAAGCCTCCAGGCAAAAGCTGTGCCTTTCGGTTCATCTTGCTCTGGGTAAAGAAAAAAAAGATGATGGTGATGACGATGATTATGAGAACTTGGAATACTGCCTTCCTTACTTACTTGCCCTTCGCTATCTATCTATCTCAAAGATTCAAATTGACAACGCACTGCATACATGTGTTTCATATGAGTAACTACAAGTACCCTAAATATTGTCTGTTCAACACATAGATTCTTTTTCCTAATGTACCAGCTCAGTATGAGTCTTGTGTAGGAGAGTCGGCGACGAAGAAGAAAATCAAGACGACACAGTTGGGATATGGAAAAAATATGTATTCCCTCCAGTTTCTGTAGGAATAGTCTCAAACAGAAAAGAGAAGCAGCCATGAGATGGATGTGTGCGTTGTGTTTGTATGTATATGTATCTATGTACGTTTTTGAGCAACGAATGTATGAACGAACATGAAGTCATGAAGGCAAACAAGTATTATTATATCACAGAAACCAACACATGCATAGAGTATATTGTCTGCTCTCACTTGCTCCTTGTTCCCGTTAATATAAATGCATGCATGTATCTTGCTACCATTAGTCTTCCCGTGCAGTTAACTAGTGAGTTGGCATCGTATCGGAGAATTGGAGTGTCTGTCTCTTCAATGTGAGACTGGACCGATTTTCCTCTCCCACGAAAAATCCTTCATGTGCTTTTTATGTCCGAACAGGTACACTCCAAAGGTACCTCTGCTCCCCTGCCCTCCCTCTCACTATAATGTAGTTCTTTTACTCAATATACTATAATGAAAGTTTCATGTGTGGAATAATCGTAGTGTGACTCTTTGATGAATCTAATTGAGTGAAGAAAGGTTATGTGTAATGTATACTTGTATAAATATAGAGAACTGAATAGGAATTTTAGTGTGTAGCAGTCTATCATGTATAAAGACATTGTATTAACTGGGCTTAAAATAAATTTTGATGGCTTCTGGTTTCATTTAAAAATACCCCAAATGAAAGGTGTATGTATTGAAGTGGTAACTATTCGATACATTCTTTGATATGAAACGTAACCGAATCATCATCAGTAGATGTGACTTAAATGCTCATATTTTCAAGTTACTCTTCCTGCTTTGTTTTTTCTCTCCCCGTCTCAAGGCAATTAAAATGCATTTACTACAGGTCGATCATTTGATTACCTGTACCCAGTACCCAGTTTGTATATTATTTCGTTTTCAGCAATTAACACAATCTAAAACAATTTTTTTTGAGACAGTAACAATGCAAGATATATTGTATTAAACGTTGCATGAAATTACGCATGTTGTTGAAATTTAAATCTAGAGGTTAATGTACACAGTGGCTAATGATATGTAAATAAATCAAAAACATCACAAAACTTTGGTGGTGTTGAATTTGACAGGAGCATGTATATATACAAGTTTTAATATTTTAAAAGCGTCCGTAGTCAATGATATACAAATTAACTTTTATTGTTGTTTGTTCACCTTCTTAATGGTAGTTGTACGTTCATTGTCTCAACCTTTTTGCAGTCGTTAGGTACTTTTAGCTTAAAACGTTTGTTCATACATATGTACTTTGGTATGTGTACTTATACTTGAAGTATACTGAGGTTTTAATGCCTGTGTAAATGTTGGCGATTGGCATTTAAAGTGATAAAAAGTAATTCTAAAAAAATAAAACGAAGAGGTAAATAATTGGTTAATTGATTGGTAGGATGCCCACTCAGGGATACTACATAAACTATATTGAATATTGCATCAAGTTTTGAGCGTGATTTAAAAAGTCAATGTAATTTATCCAAATTCGTGGGAATCAATTTTGCAGGTTGAAATTTTTGAGTGGACAGGAAATGTTTCATCGGACAAGTCTTTCATGTAGAACTAGGATTAGATAAATTGATTTTTTACTCATTGCAAAAAAACTCAAGTTGTAGGTGAATTGTAAACTTGCATTATGTTTATTTGTACAAACCTTAGGTAAAACGTTTACATTAGTCATCTGCTGCGTGCTGATTGTACTGTATCCTAATTTTGTCAGAGTAGACGTCGTGGGAAATTTATTGGTGATTAATGACAACATACAATGAAAATGGAGTAGTTTCTAAATATATTATGGTACTAAGGGTTTTCTTTTCGTTATTGATACTCTACGATGATTCTAAAAGTACATGTTTTTAAATCCTAATGTTGAAAAGTAATAGAGAGAAAAATTAATGTGCACTATGTATATTCTGTTATGTAATTGGTTGACCTCATTTTTAGATATTTGATATTCGTCGCAAGATTATTTTGATGATCTAATAAAAACTTGAGACAAAAACAACAATAAGTTTAGCCTGTGCATCATATAGGTATGTATGCGAGTAATAATAAAGGTTATAAGTGTTGCGACTATTTTCAGAGCATCATGGGACAGTTATAAGAACACATAATATATAAACATCTACGTATGTATAATATAGGCTGAATTACAACGTAGTACATAGGTATCATTGCGCTAGATTTTATAGCAGTATATACTTTTATATTCAATTTACATACCGATACCCATAAGTCCCATCAATATCGATAGATGATAGATATGCCGTAGTAATGGCACAAAAATACAACGCGGTCGCAAAAATATACTGTCAATACTATTCTAGAAGCGACCATACTTGCAGATAGACATTATTTCTCAACATTCAATGTTGTATACAAGTTGACACTTTGCTTTGCTAACTGTTAAGCGTTTCTTTTGTTGCTATAACATGCGTCCATAAGATAAACAAAAGTAATATACTGAGACTATAGATGAATTTCTTTGTGGGGACACATCATATGAGTACATTATACCTAGCTTAATAGATATGCGCATATATGCCTGTACGTGATTTCAGGTTACGTACAATATTAAAACTAATCACATTTGCCATTCAAAAGTTCTTTTTCCTGATAACCCTCCTAAATATGTTATTCACTGTTTCTCGCTTTTCAATTTCTTCCTCCTTCGCTTCTTATGAATGAGTCATTTGAAGATTTTTACTCTTGGCTCCTAAGCTCATTTGTTGCTTAATGTTATTTGGCTAAATACATTGAGTGGCAGAGGGAGTTCAAGAAAGAGACAAAAGGAAATTTTGAGCAACGGTTATGGTAAGGCGTTTTATTTTATTTTGAGGCTTATTTTATGTTCTCCAATCCACTCGTATTGGCTATTATTGAAAGCAAAGTAAATTTGACTTTGAACAAACGACACGGCAGAAAGTGAGTGAGAGAGAGACAGAGAGAGAGAGAGAGAGGGAGAGCTTAATGGAAAGGAGTTAAAGTATAGTAGATGTTTGCGAGTTGTCCTCGCCATCGGTTGTTTTCCTTTTCACGGGGATGTGATGAGACAACGAAATAGAGAGAGAGGGAGAGCTTATTATACTTGGGTGGTTGTCACGGCGTACATATGTATACAAAGTACACAAATGAAGAAGTATTTAAGGATTTAAGTTTCGAATTGACTTAATACACTGGAATCCCCCTATAGTATAAGACCCTCAAGGAATATTAGTTTTTAGTCCACTATAAAAATTGTTCACTATTGCTTTTCTAAAACTACTGTATGTACTATTGATGCTTACAATTAGTTGCACAATCTAGATCACTAAAGCAAAGAGTTCAAATACATACTGGCTTACTTTATAGCGAAAGTTCAATGAAGCCCTGTAGTTCGAGATTATTATTTAAACGTTTATTCTATTGCTGTTGTTTTGTTTGCATATATGAACGATGAACAGTGTACAGTATGCTAAAACAAACGGGTATAACAAATCCGTAATATTCACAACATAAGCATACCGCATTTTCTCCTCATGAGCATGGCCTCTACTGCTTATTCTAACAAACAGAATAAATTAATTCATAATAACTTCTTGCTAAGCTTACAGTGTCAGTTCCCGACCTTTAATCTCGTTCACATTCGCCGATTTTTAACTTTAGTATGGAATCGAAATGGTGACAAACGATATGAGTTGTCGAGTTTTTGTTTCAATGCAACATTTGTCGTATCTTATAACACATGGAATCAGATTCATGGATTTTTAACCCGATAAAAGACGTTGGAATATAATCCATTATTGAACTGTTTAAGTAATTAAAACAAGTTGCGAAATATTGCATACTACATACACACCAAGAAACTGTACACTACAGGATAAAACGGGAGCTATTTAAAAATGCTAATGGATGAGAATTTTAGACAATTATGCATTTATTTTCTTGTCTATGATGCTGCTGAAAAACGATGCTCAGCATTAGATCTGTGCCTTGCATTATATATTCATGTGATATGCCCCATGCATTTATAATATGTACACTAGATTTTTCAAAAGTCTGACAACTTTTGGAATAAGGCCAGTAGGAGCACTATAATACTTATAAATGGAAATTGAAAATAGAGCTGACTAATTTTAAACTGATGATAAGTCAATAATTTTTATAAACGCCTTTTATGCACTGACGCATGTATGCGGTTTTTAACTAACAGAGAATATAAAGAAGAGGTTAGTTGAATTTTAAAAGTACTTTTGACGCACACCTATCTGTTTGATAAATGAAATGTCAAACAAATAACTAACATCGGATTTTACGTCTTAGAATTTCATATTATTTACAATCTATAAATCACATGTAGAAATGTAAGTATTACACATACGAAATATGAAATTACATTGTAGGCTTCATTACACAGGGACAAAAATAACTTCAGTAGTTTATTAAAACTAAGGTAGGTAGGGATAAAACACACACAAACCCCAACGTTACCTTAGAAGGACACTGTACGTCGCTAGCGCCAACTTGTATTAGGAGATCGTAATACAGACTGCTGAAGCTCGGTTTCAAAGGAGAAGTTTGTTTAAATTCTATTTCGAGACACGAGAGGGAGAAGTCATCGAATTGGTAGTTTCTGAGATGGGGGTGATCATAGTAGCAGTGAAAGTTATGAATGCCTTTGTCTTCCAAGCTACTTTAATGTTCTATGTATGTGGCTTACACTTTTCTTGTACGTTGATGCATTTCGCATCTCCCCCGTAAAAGCAGTATGAATCTTAAAGAAAACAAAGGGTTGAGCTTCATGAAATGTCTACAGTGCCTAGTTTTGATGTAACAATATCCAGTTGTTTTTGGAGGCATAGATTTTAATTCCATTCTTCTTCACATCAAACCTTCAAAACTAACCTTATGCAAATGCAAAATTTGGTCTGTAACGAACAAATTTTCACAATCTTTCAGAAGATGATTAAACTTTCATTGGATCTAGCAAGTATTATGCAGAACATTTTGTTCTTCAAATTTTTTTAACACATGTTACGTATAGTAGCCCTGATAATTATGTTAGAGAAGCCTAAAACAATTGTTGGAAAAAATTCTTTATAATTTGTGATACCTTTAGTGTTTGGAGACTTTTTGCTGTTTTTGCGATGCAAGAACATTCTTTGCAGTGTACATACATTAATTTCTTGTGGAGAAGGGGGAGTGTCAGTCAGTCAAGTCACATAAAAGATGAGTTGATACAAGTGGGAAATCTTTAGATAATCCACCTACGCTAGGCATGTATTCATGCATGTAATCTTTAAACCTCTTCCATAAATTGTATTGTTTTGTATACATATATCATTGCATATGATTATGTAGAACCGGTGTTTCAAACATATAGCCATCAAAACATTATTACACACAGTCAGTCATTGCGCTGCGTATTGAACTGAGACTACATGGCACTCTCATAAAATGAGGAGCAGAAGGGGTAGGCAGACATACTATACGAAAAAAGTCAATGTAAATAACGTGTTGCGCTCCTGTTTTTGTCCGTGTCTGAGCGGGTTGTTAACTTAACATTTTTTTACTTTTTTCTTTATAATAATATAAGCTCCAAACAAACTCTCATTCTCAGTCACCTTTTATTGCACATATGACGGACTGGTTGTATACTATATACTACTTCCATATATAAATATGTATGTATGTAGTATGCAGTATAATATATCGTGGAGCTCAAACTGCGTGTTTTTGTGTATGATGATTGGAATTAGAATGATATTCTACATTATACGTCATCATTATCAGCATCGGACATACACCCACATGTCTATCTACTCGGTGTATTTCCCTATACACATGCATGCTATAACTCACAACCCCTTCTGGAAAGTCAAAATGAGTAATTAGGAGTATGAGCACATACAAAATACCTATACACGGGCGTATAATACCAACCTGTCTATCTATAATATACATGTGCATTCAAACCAGCTAAACTTCGTAAAACACCCCATGGGAAAATTTCATCGTGGGAAGCGAAAAAACAAGAAAAAAATTATCAAGTTAGTTTTGTATATTAATGTTACTTTTGCTCATTGCATTGTACCCTGTTCTTGTATCTTGTGTATGTACTTCATCGTCGTCGTCATTCTATGAAGTTCAGGGTTCAGTTTTCGGCATAAAAAATAGTGGGTATGTACGCGAGAAAGGGACAATGTGTTGTCTATGCTGTGCATAAAGGAAATAGTATATTATTCTGGCACTTGCCTGTCAAGACAAAAGCCATTGCACTGAATATTGCTGGAATATATTTCGATTGCATGAACGACCGTGATACGAACAATTTATGATATACTGTTATAATATTCCGATTCTTCTCATTTTTCAAAATGTTTCCGATTATTTGAGAGTCTTTATCTTAATATGTATTTGTATGGCGTTGTCATAAAAAATTCCGAATAGATGCACGTAAGTAAGCATTACGTATTTACAAAAAAATTTGTGTTTAATATTTAAGATTTTATGTAGTTCCTTTTTAGTTTCATAAAAGAAAATCAAGTTTTCTCAAGCTTCTATATACTTGGTAGAAGATGTAAGGAAACAACGTTTTATGTAATTGTTGGCAAGGAGTAGTGATGCATGATTGTTATCCAAATCCTCATACATACTTGATAGGACTAACAACTAATAAATATTTTCAAAAGCCTGAGAATGAAAAGTTGCAGAATTCCCAAAAGTCAACATCTTTGGAATAGAAAAGTTGTAGGACTTGCGGCTGATTGATAGGATACATAATAAAAATGCATAAGGTGAGAAAACAAAATGAGATGGAACGTGCTCAGTATTCATAGTTCATACAGCGAATGATGAATCTGAAGATAGAAAGAAAGGGCATTGTCTTGTATTGAGCCTTATCTTAAATTTACGTAGTATGATCGAAATGTGCTTGGGAATGAACAAAATTCCATCGAATCTAACATATAAATAACATTTTCCAATGATTTGCGGGCAAATTATATTGAAAGCCTGTAAATGTTTGCTGAACGTTCAACTGGATTTTCTGTGTGAAAATGTTTTATCTCGTCTGTATATTGTTTTCTAGAAATAATTTTACAGTTGACACACATGCAAATCAAATAACCATAGGGAGTACAGAATTTATTAAATTTATTCCAAAGAGTTTAGTTATAAATTCAAAGCACCACCCTGAGTAATAGATGCAATTTTAATTGTAAGACAACGATGTCTGACATGATGGATTATTCATTTAACTTTCTCCTTATCTTCAAATCTTTCTTTCTCTCCCCCTTGTTTCTTTCCCTTATGGTTTTCCGTGTCGTCAGTGGTACTGTATTGCAAGGAACCATCTTGGATTTACCATACGATTGGTCGTTACATTAGCAATCCTAATCAAGTGATTATTACAAGTACATATTAGACACTTGATGTATACATGTACGTATAATATATCTAATATCTACCTACTACTGTCAGGTTATGTATGTATTTTCACATACAGGTACTTAATATTGCTTTATCTATTACACTAAAGTCATTGTAAATATTTATGCATGACTATCGCTATATATGTGAGCATTCCTATAAGTCTTCATGAATAGGAAATAAATTGTAGATTTTTAGCGTAGTTTATTAGAATTTAAGGGTCCAGATACAAATATACTGCTACACATGTTCAAGTGATGGTATTTATGTATCCAGAGTCTTTAAAATATAAATACAACTAAGCTAGGTAGACAGTGGACTTATATGTATGTACTGATATAAGGGACTATACATGAGAAGGGGTGCTTCATTTCTCTGTATTATACACATAGGTAAGTTTTGATGGACTCGCCGGAAGTATGCCTGTGACTCGATACATATTCGTATTCCTATCCGACTCTCGAGATAGAATTGTAGATACTCCGCACAGATAGTTTCGAGGTATAAACGAAGAGAGAACGAGATGGATAGTGAAGACTTATCAACATCAACCCCATTCATCTACCCCATTTTGCCCCATCTTAAACCTAAGTATTAAATGTACTTATACATTACGAGTATATATACGAGTATTCACTCCTGTTCCTGGATACAGTAATAAATGCCAGCAGATATTTTTTCCCATGCAGTTGCCCAGACAGAGAGTGAGAGAGAGAGAGAGAGAAACCAAAACAGCAATAGTGTTTGTACATGGATAGTATGCAATAATAATATATAGAAGAGGATGTTAATCCACTAAACTAATAGTGGTAATCGAAATACTAGTATAGATGTTGTTTTCTACTTCTTTCTCACTCCTATTTTACTGGCTCTCTCACTCAATTTGGAGCCATGGATCATTCTCATTCTCTGCTGATTTTTTTGCTATTAATTACCACCCTTTCAAATGACAACCTGCTGTTATCAGTTCTCAGCCAGACAAAACCATTTGAATTGTGTTCTCGAGCTTATTAAACCTGCACCTTCCCTGCGACTTGTACACGTCTGTTGTTTCATTTTAGCTTAACGGGTATAATATTATACAAAACTCAAGTACTGTATTGTATTTAATTAATGTCACAACATAATGTAGTAAGGTGTAGGCATGTCTACACTTTTAACTCAAGATTATGTGTCCGGACGTTGAAAGTTTTTACTCGAGACGATAACAAAAGTATAAATAATTTAATAATTAATCAAGTCATAATATTATAGATACGGATTTGCATCATGCATGTATTAAAATATATATCTGCTGACGATGAAGGCGCTCGTTACCGGACCTAATATAACTTACAGACATACTGTGAATTTTTGTAATCGTTACTTTCTTTCCAGCAACACCTGATAAGAGGAAAACGCTTTTACACGAAAAAATGACATTTAATCGAATTCAAAACTACTGTCCTTGAAACATTTCGGGTTTAATGAAAAGATAGTCACAGTACCAAAGTGATTTGCCTACAATACAAGAATACAATGATGCATACATGTTCAATTTATTAAACAGCTTTTGTTGTTTTCATGTTGACTGTTGCAATGGTAAATTAGTTACAATTATAATAAGATGTAATTGTCTTTAAATAATTGAATTGAAGTCCTTTGTTTTTCTTACATTGTTCAGCTAGCATTTGAAAAACACAAACACAATAACTTTATTAAAAACACGAGATTAATAGTTTTTAATTTAGTGATAAAGGACAACATAGATATATATATGTATGTAAGACTGTCAATTGTCACCAGTCCTCAAACGAATGAAAAGCCGCCTTTAATAATAGTTATATAAAGTAAAATTTGAAACAGTTTTGCATCAATCTTTTAAGCTTTTCAACAACTATCAAATACACTAAGATAAATTTCAAATTTCACAGTAAGATTTGATTTTCAAGCAATCCTACAGATTGAAAATGTGCTTGAAAATTGTACACCCGTCATGAATGTATAAACAACAATGTGAAGGTTAAGAGTATGCACTATCAAGATGACATTGAATTAGGAAGAGTTGGGCTTCATATACACGTACTATTCATTTATAATGTAAAATGCAATTTTACTGCATTACAGGAAACTAAATATAAACTTTTTTAGAAAGTAAATTGGGTCATATACTTGTGCTGTTTATATAATAAGTTTGTAAAAAAATAGATAGGAAAACGTAATAACACTAATCAAACAATTTTAAAAAGTTATGGGGATAATTTATCGTAGATTAAAATAATAATAATAACAATAATAGTAGTAGTAGTTTGTAGACAAAGAAACATAGTAAATAGCTTAAGCCTATAAAATGAGGTGTCTTACTCTGAAATATCTTGCAACCCACAAGAAGAAGAGTAAACTCAACCGTGTTTGTGTTTTACGGCAACCTTCTTCCGGTATGAAGCCAGCTCCATTAAAACCTCATGACTGATTTATACATATACATATAAACAATTTTTTATTATTATGGGTTTTCATAATATTTTTATTATTTTGCTTTAACGTTCAAAGGCACTCGTGCCACATACTACACGAGCACAGGTATTGTAAATGACACCATGAACCATACAACAACATAGTGATAAGGGTATATTGGTATATTTATTCAAGAATAAGACTAACGGTAGAAAATAGTAGATAGCAAGCACATCATATTTGTATTGACAGAAAGAGATGAGTAGCCAAAGTCAAAGTATGTATATGTACATACATGCATTGCACTGCAGTTTGAGATGGCACCATCATTATATTATTATTACTATCGTCATCATCATTACATATATGTGTGTATATTATATGTATCTATAGATCTGTATATATCGTCATATATTATGACGACTATTATTAATATTTACATGTATGCTGAATTGAATGAGCTCTGCACAATATAGAATGATCATGCATGTACTACATACACTTTAGTCCGTTACCTTACTGGGAGTCTTGAGTGGAAAATAAGAAAACGAGAGAAAAGAAGGGGTCACAAAAGGAAGCTAGGGGTTAAAAAATAATATTATAGTTACTTAAAAAATAGGTAGTGTAGAAGCGGATGTAATAGGGTGGAGTTAACCGTTAATGTATAATACCTGAATTGACTAAGGGAAGCAACAGGTGGTTATATGTGTTCGTGTGTGTGTTGTTATTGTAGTCTGTTCCATATGACTTCAAAATGTATTATAATGTAGTCAACCTTTTATCTTATATGCATATGCAACATGGATTTGACTGCTGAAGTACATTTTTGTACATTTCTCCCCTCTCTCTCTTTCTCTCTCCGCCAACATTTCGACATTTTACAAAGTCATACCTGTATGGTGTATGGTGGTGCATTAAGAAGAAGAATATCTAAAGTATACAGCAGTCTGAACTTTTCTTCTTCTGTTGCTTCTTTTTATTTTTTGCATGCATAAGTAATGTATATTATATAATACTTATTTCTTTAGTATTTATACATAAATGCAGTGTTGCTTGGATCTTTCATCTTCGACTTTATTTTTTCCTGATGGCTTTCTCCGTTTTCTCTTATGTATGTTCTAAGGTTTTGAAGAATGAAAGGCTGTGTAGGGCCGTAAAATAGTCTTGAAAGACAATGGTACCACAAAACTTTGACACTGCACTGGATTCCTGTAGTATGTGACTATCAATCTTGAGCTGATTCGTATAGGACGTCGTAAAAGTTCGAATGATATTCTAACTTGAATTAAAATTATGTAAAAATCTGAGACTTTTTTACGTTCGTCGCCAACTTATCCATGTAGAAAAAAGAAATGAGGTGTGCACTCTTTTAGCCATCACTCTACCTGTTTATCTCTGTGGCTCCTTTGTGTGATTGATGCATTTTTATGTAATTTGGTTCTGCTCTGTGATCTTCATAATCTGATAGCTCTTGCCCTAATGAATTCTGAATGATAATTTCGTTGCGTTCTGCGTTGCTTCTTCTTTTGTCGCTGTACAATAGCCCCTTTGGAGAGCGTTTTCAAACCAACCAAGTTTAATAACAATAATGATGGCATTGAGGGTATAGGAATGAGGAGAAATATAATGTAACAGTGTGCTAACTTTTAAGAGAGCAAGGTAGAACCGTCACTCGATACACATATTTTGGTATCCATACATCATCACCTAATATTCATTTGCTTGCATATCGTTATTACACTATTCAAAAATATAATGTGATAGGTGTATGTATTGTGTAGGCGTAATTCTCTTGACTATAAAATCTTATATAATCATGCTACATACACCATTGAGTATGCGAAGTACAATCATCTCATCATTTCACCATCCCATGGATTATAAAATATTTTCTACCTGCTGCCCTGTGAACGATCTGTTTTCACCTCATGTAGCCTTCGTTTCAATATACACCATGTACCATGTATGTATTTAACAATAGTGCATGCAGATTTATTCTATAATCATTTTCTACTATACGAATTGAAATAGTGATTTTTAACAGCATCGGCTAAAGAGAACATTTTCATTTTATTCTTATAAATTATATTTTGTGTTAGAAGAAAAATTATTTTTCAGTTCACCTCTTCATTTTATATTGTTGATTGTAAGTCAGGCATGTTTTGTCGATAGAATAGAAGGAGGAACAATATAGGAATATAGTTAAGATGATCATTATGCAATCATCTCCATAGGATGGCCGAGGGATTATAATATGTTGATAACTGGAAAAAAACTAGAGTTCGTGCATATGCGTGTGTTCTTTATTCCCTATTTGAGTGTGTAAATGTGTATATCAAGTACAAGGTACTACGTGTGATTAATTTGTCTCGTAGCTTCATCATTGTCAAGGAAGATGTTATCACGAAGCGCAGTTTGCAAAAGAGCATTGGAGAAGAGTAAAGTACATACAATGGTCGTCTGTTTTTTTGGCACCACCTAATTCTCGGCGCTCTTTTCTTCTTCCTAGGTGAAAAGCAATCACTTGTTTGCATAATATACAAATGTAAAATAAAAATACTAAATAGTTACACCGTGTATCTTAAATGTACAGACTTGATGTGGCGCTATGATCTTTGTCTCTGTATTCTTGCATTTCATTGTTGTCTTTTTTTGAATTTTTGATGCTCTATGTAATTTACGATTAGCCTCTTGTTTATTGTTGTTTGAACTCTGAGTAATGAAATGTACGGGTCATTAGAGGTCACTCATCTCGAGAGATGGCACGTAAACATATAGATTTATGCGATTGCGCAATTTTTTTGTTGTCGGTATGTTTTGGATTTGCATATACATATGTTATGTACACAGTGAATAATGCTTGCACGTATGAATGAAACATAATTCTAGCAAATTCTCCTATATGTTTTGTGCTGCCTAAAGATAGAAGGTTTGTTTGATTCACTATTGTCAAATTTTGCAATCTGTTTCGTTTGTGGACTATGTATCTATTATGATGGACTTTTATTCCATGAACCTAAAGCTTGTGCAATGTACATACAATAAGCTTTCCAGAATAATTTTTAGTGTCCATGCAGAATGCTTGTTTGATAAAGGTTTTTTTTTGCATCGGGCAATGTCATACTATCATGTTGAACAGCATGCAGACGAATATGCTTACACATTACATGCATATTCAGTATACACGCATGATTGATGTCATCAGAATAATGTAATTTACGGTGTGGAATATGCAGCGGATATTCTATTTGATTTGATTAATTTGCCTGTCTTTGATAGATATGTGAGATTTGAGTTGTTTGCTTTATGAGACATAGTTGACTTAGATACACATTCAAATGTTTGTTGGATGTTGCTTTTTATCCTGTTGATAGTTTTTGCCCATGGAATAAAGAAACTTTTCTAGGAACTGGCAAACTGTGAAGCATATTATTTTATCATTTAGTTGATAATAGCTTGATAAATCTAGACATGACATGTATCAAATTTAACGGAGACGGGGTTGTAGTGGTCAGCAATTCCAACGTCTGAATATGTATATCAGAAACAACAATGGTTCGAGATCAACCCAGGTTAATAATAGTTTTATCTGTTGTCAAATATTTGTAGATTGTTTCAATCATTTTATTTTATGACTCGTGTAGTATTTGATACATTTTTGGATGTGAAATAGCATAATAGCTTCAACCCTTACTGATTTTTGTGTAGCATGTTCTATTGTGGTATACATATTTCATTAAGGAATCAAGTTGAGCTTTACTGGTGCTAAAATTTACACACAGTTTGCAAAAGTCTTCATCATGTTAATTCCGTGATAAGTGTTTGTGTATATGTACATTGAGTGTTCGTTTGAGTGTGAGCATGCCTTGCATTGCTTGTCATGCTCGTCCCTTCCATTCATTTAACAAAAACGTCCATTCATTTTCAAGTTTCATTCATGTAATTTTCTCTTTAAAGCCATGTTTATTCTGCAGTAAAGTTTTCATCTCGTGAAATTACATCAGTTCACAGGCTTATAAGTTTACTATAAAGTACATGGTTGAAGACAAGTACCGAATGTACAAGCTACTTGAAATAGTATACAGCCAAGGAAGACGAAAAAAAGAAACAAAAAACTACTTCTTGAATCAGCAGTGAATCATCATCTTTATACACTACGGATTTTCTATCTCCTACTTGTTTTTGTGTGTATATACATACATGCATGTATTTCTACTGCATTTGCACTTTAAAAAAATGATGATATGTCTTTCATTCATTCAAGCTGATTTTAGATGTGCGAAATGCTACGGAATCGAGAGAACATTTTAATGTTGAAGCAAGTCATCACATGAAAAGGGAAATGCTGATTAAAAGTTTTTTTAGTCAATCATCGGACTCTTTTCCACAAATCAAAGTATGTGAGTATAATGTGTACATACTGATGCATTGAAAAGATTAAAATTTGACTCGTTATTGCAAGGTTAAGAGCTAGGTGTTAGCTAGCAAATGGACAAGATTTAAAATCAAAGGCAAGTAAAAGTAGCCGGGCAATGCAATTATATGAAGATAATAAGTGAGGGAAGAAGTTTTGTTTTCTCTTACTTATACCTCAAAGACGATTAAAGTATCATATTGTGTATGGTTTATAGGTTGAAAACTGTTTCAAGGGAAGTAATTATCATAAGTTGCTATGCAGAACATGTTTCTAGACTGAAAACACGATAAACAAGAATATTTTGGTCAATATTCATTTATAGACGTTGATAAGCGCGCTATTTATTATTTGTGTATAACAAGTTAGATTATAATTTTGTATTAGTATGTATGCGTCATGTGTTTTACACTTATTAAAATTGTTTTTATTATTTTGTTTTTCAAATGTTTAAATTATCCTTAAGCTGTACATTTCGGTTAATAAAAGCTCATGTACGCTTCCATAAAACTAGTTATATTGCCAGTATTAGCCATTGTACTAATAATATTTTTGGCAAGTCTTATACTTGCATTATAAATTTACAAGTAATTACTTTTTACCATACTAACACACACCAAGACCGCAAACAAAGCTAAAAAGAAGATAATGATGGACACAAAGTGAAAAGTAGTGTAGGTTTCTTTATTCTTTCTGTGGGCCGAGAAGCTCCGAGTCGTTATCTGGAAAAAGCAGAATGAGCATGAAACTTCCTTTTTCTGACTATCTCTCCTTGTGAAGAGTTTTTGTTGTCTGCACTGGTATTTGGTTCTGGTATATGACAAGCAAAGAAGTCGTCGAAAGCCTGTTGTTATTGAAGAATTTAGAAACAAAATGTTTTCATTTTAATATGTATTAACGAGATACAAAATACAAGTAGACCGTTTGCTTAGTGTCTTGAACTGCCCTTTGTCTTTATCTATACAAACTCAGTGTAGTTTGATCGAGTCATTTTCCTTCTTATCTCTCTCTCTCTTCCCTCTCACTTCTAATACAATCTGTCAATGCTAATTGCTTATAGACAGCTTCTATTTGTCAAAATCTTATCGATTCGTGAGTGAAACTTCCAATGAGAAGCCTGTGGTTTAGATAAATCGTTACAAGTACAGAGTACATTCTACATATAACATGTAGATTGGGTAGTACTTGGAAATATTTATTTAAAAAATCCCCCTATGAAATTTATGTTATATAGATGGGGAACGAATGGGAGACAAAGCACTGACCATAATACCGTAATTTTTGTACATGCCTTCGCCGAGTTTAAACGAAAACGAAACATCAAAATAACAGTCATGAGAAAACTGATTTTTTAGAATATGAGACCTTTAGGATTATCTATCAGAATTTTAAATAATTTTTTTGTGGGTCAAAAGCTTCCAGTTTTCAATGAATTCATGGAGATTAGGTACCAGAGCTATATTACTTATTTAAAAAAAGAAAATCGTTGAAAAGGAGCCATTTTAAGGACATAAAGCAAGTGTATTGATCCTTTTTGACCATATAACAAAAGATGCATTCAGTGTGTTTGAATTTAATTTGAAAAATTGGATGACTACCTTTAAAGATATCAGCAAGTATTTTTAAATCCAATAATTTCAAGTTTATATAGTGAATTGTTTTGTGTGTGCTGCTCACTGATTTGTTAGTGTCAAATATTCGTGTATTTTATGTGTACATTATTGATTATTACTTTGATCCCGTTTGAAAACCTGAAAGAATGTTCATTTTTGTACATAGTGCTGGTTAGATCGGGTTTTTACAAATAGTTAACGGCGTCAAAATTATAGAAGAATCCTTCATAGAAACAACAGTGACACCAACATGTAGTGCAGTGTGTTTTGTGTTTTGTTGAATATTATGTAATCTAGTACAAGAGAAAGGCCGAGAAAAGAACCGGATATGATCGATTTCATGTTAAACTACCCAATTTTTTCTCCTTTTATTCTTTTTCCCTTCATTGTACTCGATTGAATTTCATTCATTCATACATTTTTATCTTGGGAAGAGTAGTAGTTCATGGTGGATTATGATCTTGAGGGTGTTGGTGAAGATGTTACACAAAGAAAGTAGGACTTGAACTCGTACAATCGCTCCTCAATAAATATCTTTAATATGGAACATTCTAAAAGGAAAAAAATTTCTTGTCTTGTCAAAAAATACATACTTGTGAGAGTATCAATGTACGTTCAGCTCTTGTTTCTACGTGATAAATATCTTGTTGCGTGCATTCGTTAAGTATTTTAGTGGTACACACATGTATGAGATATGTTTGCGTGCTCGAATGATATTTTTCGGAATTATATTATAACATAAATATATTATGGAACTCTGTATTTTGTGCTTGCTCTACTGTGATGTGATGTGATAGACTTGGTAATGTACTAGAACAAAGCGTATTTTTTCTTGAGACGCACATTACACGTTAAGGATTCGGATATGGATGGATTGATTCCAGTTCCAGTTTTCAAGGTATGTAAGTACAGAACATGACTTTTTATGAATTTTACATTATAGATATCACATTTGTGTATATATTGTTACATGGTGCATGATAGTTAGGAAAGGGCACAAATGAATCTTTATAAAACTATGGTTGAAAATGTTTTACTACTGTTGAAGATCAAGGTATTTCAACATAAAGCTTAAATAAAGATTTAGGTTTAATCAAAACAGTCTTCAAACACCAAATCCAACTGTGTATTATGAAGTTGGCGTTTTCTTATTGTTGTTATTTTTCAGTTTTACTACATAGTTGATAGAGGGAATAATCCAGCTAGTGCATAGTGTGAGCAAGCAAGCAAAACGAAGGGCTCCTTCGAGAAAAAAATTCTAGTTTTTTGTTTCTTTTTCTCAAGTCTGACAAAAAAGTGTCTTGGCACAAGAGAGAACAGAGTTTTCTTTTTCCCTCAGAGCAATCAAACACCGAATGCACATACTACGCAATGCAAGTTCTACAGGATATTTATACGTACATATATATCGTTCCACTGTACATAAAAATAACGTAGATAAATGCGTAATAGACAAAGTATGTAGTATATTCACTTGAACTTCCGGTGAGTATATTTATTTTCTGTATGTACTGCATGCGTGTACGCTGATGAGACCATGTTCATTCATAAAATTGAAGAACAAGAAGTGAGTGAGAGCGAGAGAGCCTCCAGCAGTCAAAGAAAGTCTGCCACTAGGCCAAGTCAATATAGATGTGTGTATCTATATGTGAGTGTCGAAAAATATACCTACGCATGTGGATGTTGCGTTTAATTCGGTATTTATATTTTTCTTCCACTATTTTATGATCTTATAGTATACATTATTACAGGATAGACAGTTAATGTATGAAAACAGACATACATCATACATGTACACATGAAGGGCTGTGTTACTGTGTAAAAGGGAATTGACTAAGGTATAGTGTGCATAAATTTAGATGTACATTTATTCCTCAGATCTAATATGCTCTCTCATCATTTTCTTAACTTTGATTATATAATATTTATTCAACTCAGCCTAATTAACAATCTCTGTTCTTCTCATTTTTAAGTAGTATATATCTAGGTAAGCTTGCATAAGTTGTCTTGACGCGTCGATCTATTCATCGATAGAAGAAATAACTACAAGAAGAAAAGCCATAGTGAGATTTTGCCATAAAAAATATACACATACTGCCCTTCAAAATTGAAATGGCTGCCATTTCCATTTTACATAAATATTACCTTTATTACTCTACAATGATGAAGGTGGGTTATGCACAAACCTCACGATATGATTAAGTTGGAGTTAGATTAGGTTTGCCGTTGCTCATGGGTTTTTTAGTTACGTGTATGCAAATGTATGTCCTCGGAACTCGGAATTTGTTATTAGTGTTTTCTTTGTATTTTGCACTGTTCTTCGCTGGAGGATCAATTAAATTAAATTTAATGTACTTACGTTATATATGGGAGAAATTAACCACCACCTTTAAGTAAGTAAGAGTGTATATGTATCTGCTAGAAGAAAGTAAACAAAGTCTTGTTGATACATATGTTTGTATTTGTGTTACAAAAAACTACGACACAATAATGGCTGTAATTTTATGTTATATTTGTGTAAGTTACTGTTGCACTCAGTGCTTTTTTGCTTTGCTTCCTCATGTGGTTTCCCTCAACCTGAGCTATAAAAGTGATAAACTAAGAACACATCAGTTTTTAGAGTACACAAAGTACGTAAAACATAAGTCCTGTGCGTATATGGGTTATATAGTTCTTAGAACTTTTGTAGTTCAATATTATAAGGATTTTCCACCGATGCTTAATAGAATATCATAATTAAATGGATTTGTTTAATGTATAAGCTTATTATTCGTAATTAAATAAATTTGGATTTTAAAACCCTTAATTAGATTAGTGATTTTATTTTTAAACTTCTGATACTTATTAAAAATGTTTTATTAAAATTGGGTAACAAGATACGTAAAATGAGAAAGTAGAAAAAAAGTACGTTTACTGGTGAATAATATAGAAGTGCATGGTATAGGATTGTAATAATAGTAATAAAATAAAATGGTTTGTTATTTGAACTGGGATAGTATGCGTAAATTAAAAAAAATCACTTACACCAAAATGCATGGCTTGTGCTTAAATTGAGGGCGTGTATATTATGTAAGTTAACAGAATGATGTTGTCAATTTGTATGAAAAATAAACAACAAATAACTCCAATATGTGCTCTTCGCCTTAGGTACGACCCATAGCACATATGCATGACGCATAGTCGTATGGTCGTGATTTGACGTCGTTTGCAATTTTCTTGTCTAATTGTAAAAATAGAAAAAAAAGCTTTCATGGTCACCATCATCAGTGACTTGTAGTATATTGCATTTAAAAGTATAGGGTTTTCTTGGAGATTTTTTTTGTATGCACAATGTAAATTTGACTTTCAACAATTAACATTGTCATTTCGTCTTTTTCTTTTTTGGATTGGCGAAGTTCAATAATATGTATGATTGTACATTTATCTGCATCCGCGTACAGGAAAAGAGTCTGATTGTAACTTTAAATGCGTACAATGTACACATTTCATGTATATTGTTGATACATGCAGGAATTGAGTAGGTTAAGAGTTGAGAGATTACTTATGCATGGCATCCTATAAATATATAGTAACTTTAGCAAAATACCAATGAGTTGAAAAAATTTCTTTGTCTTTCAAAACAAAATAGATTTATAGAGGTTCTGTATAGCTGCAAGCATATTCTTAGCGTGTTTCATATTAGAGTTATAGTAGATAGAGAGTACTATAACAGGTACAGTGGTCATGGTTGAGAATGACAAGTGAAAGAAGAAATAATGTGGCGTATCTTAAAGGTGTCAGTGGATGATGTGAAGACGAAGAAGAAGGAAATCCAAGGCCATGTGTGTGTATGTATATTTATATTTCATTGAAGCGTTTTGGGGTATAATCTGTCTCAAAGTTTCATGTTATGCATGTGCACAAAACTACATCAGATGTAGCTACATTTATGCTTCCCTTGCTTCTGTTCCCCCCTTTTTCCACAAATGGACACTGGCTAAAGTTTAACATTCAAAGGAGCATAATAAGTACATACAATGCACTCAGGCACTGCATCGAGTCCGGTCTCTGTTTTAAGAGGATTTTGCCGTTCATTTTAGCCACAAATACATACATGTGTATCTATCTAGACAAAGGAACTGCAATTGCTTCTAGCTTTTCACATCTTTGTCTTCATCTCTCTGACTATTTAGCTTTTGTCTTGGACGGATGAGTAAATACTCTTATTTTTCTCTAAAAAGACGCATGCATGTATGATGTATGTACTGTTGGTCAAAATGTTTGCTTCTGTTTTTAAAAACACACGTTCAATCAAATATTCGACGAAAAGTGGTAAAAAGCTCCTGTTGAGCTAAATAAAAAGTTCTTTGTTTTAAATCCTTAGATTTTGGGACGTTTACAACTCGAAAAATAAGAAAACAGTTGAAAATTCGAAATATTTTAGATATTCAAAGTTATAAAATGTGGGAAAAGAAATCTCTACTATCACCTTTTATTCATAAATGCTGTACGAGCTTTTGATACGAATTATATGACTTCAGAATTTTTAATACTGGAAGTCTGAGTCCTGTATGTTTCCAGTCTAGACGATTTGTATATTTTTTGTCTATACAATTTTCATACAGTGCTAAAAGAGCTGTCCCCGTGGTTTACAGACAACCCGTGCATGGTTTTGTAATTAGTGTACTACAAGGGATTTAAAAAGTCGGTTAAAAATTACTCAAAACGTTCCAGTCTAGAGAAAATGTACTGCGTAGTCAATCAATTACAATTAAATTTTTATGAGACCATCAATGTATGAATATTCTTTCTAAAAATCGTAAATAAAAGGATGTATAAAATCTGCCCAAATTATCGGTTATTTGTACCTACACTTTTTCGAAACTGCAGCTACATATTATGACACGTCGCACAACATTGATGGTGGTTTTACACTATAGCATGTAAATATCTGCACATGACAATTTGAATGAGCGGACGAAACTGCATTAAAAAATTAATATTTCCTTTCGGAGCGCATTTATTTTCAAAAATATTGTTACTCTTGTCATTTAATGAGCACCAGTTGACCGAATAATTTCATGTGTATATACTTGAAATAATATAAACAATATAATGTGAATTGACAATGCATTCAGTAATATACTGTATTAGTTAAAGAAAGAGAAAGAACGAAAGAAAGAGAGGCCGTCTATTGTCGAAATCAAGTAGAGTCGTGCTTGGCTAGCTCCAAGTTGAGGGCAGGTTTACTACTTTTTGGAGGTTGATTCATGTGTGTCGGCATTCTGGAGGAGATCCGCCCTCATTCCCCGCCTCCTTTTCTCTAAGAGACAAGTAAAATTATGGTACATACAATCCACATGTGTGTATGCATACACAGTTATCTGCTTATATCTGCTTAATATTTGTCATTGAGTACAATGCAAGCGATTTTTTGATATACTTGTATCATATGGAGAAGATAATGTGGTATGAAATTAAACTGTGTCTGTATATTCTACGTTTTAAAATATACCGAACAACTGCTAAAAAGCAGCAGCTAACATAGGGAAAATAAACAATAAACAAAACCAGCAACCAGTTCAAAATAGTGTTTTAGGTATATGGACAGTAGTGGACAGTTTTCTATTATTTTGTGAAACAAGTCCAGCTCCATGGCAAAATAGGTAGGTTTATAGCTGCGACAAAACTAAGAAGCCGTGTATGGCAGAAATTATATATATTTAGATTACATGTATATGTATCGACATAATATTACGTATGGTGCACTGATATGAAGCTGTGTATAAGTGTTCATGTCGAGATTGAGACTGTGAATGACGCTCTAAGCGAGAACGATAGCGATAGTGAAAATAGGGAGAGAGAGAGAGAGAGAGACTGATGGAGAAGTACTTTTTGAGATGTCGAAGTCTGACTGGTTCTAGCTCTGCCTTTGCTTTACTCTCTTTGGTGACTTGACTGAGTGGTTGTTAGTTGGAGTAGCTGTTATACCGTGTATAGTGTATATAGTACATAGAAAATGCTCTGTGTATGTAACATGTATGTGTGGGTCTCCCCTTCCTCTTGTCTTCTTTCGAGTCTTATTGTGTACTTGTTGTATATTGTATACATTATACACACTCCTACTCCTCGTTGTTGTTAGCCTTTTTCTGTGTGTGTTTCCCCAAAGAATTTTTTTGGTCGGTCGGTTTTTACTTGGATCTTCTTGTGCTGCTGCTCTGTGTTTCTCTCTCCTGGTATCATTCATTTCCAGTAATCATTCTTCAACCGGAGTGTGTGCAACATGTGGACTCAATAGTGTTTCTCATTCCCACGTGTCCTCTAACGCTATTTTGCCGTTTACATATATTATAATATACTCGTTATATAATATATATGTATATATATGTTGTGGGTGTACGTCAACGTATAGAAAGGTTTTAACCATCTATACTACTCAGCATATTTACTTTGACTTGTGTCATTTATTCAAGTTTTTGCGGAAATCGTCGGTAATAATATTAAACAAGAATAGGATAGTTAATATTGATATTATCAATTTCAAGCAACAACATGTGTAATTCTACAAATACAACTGCTAGTAAGGCAATAAGAACATAATATTGTTTAAAAGTATGAAACGTTTTACTTTACGTTTTGATATTCCAATTTTAAACAGTTTTATTCAAGTTTTTCTCTAATTCCTTGTCATCTTTTGTGAAAGATACATATATCGATGTGCATTTGTGAAAGAAAATAACGTGCCGTTTTAACAGTTACAATATATCATTCTCAACTTTTGGACCCGGCACAAAGTAAGTTGCTAGTGTATGTGCGTAATGTTTTTAATTTGTTTT
>JAQIVE010001008.1:0-28769 GCA_034698285.1 Sminthurinus bimaculatus
CTGTGCAGTGTGTAAGAAGACCTTTGCGGATCGAAGCAACATGCTCTTGCATCAGGTGATGAGAAAAACAAAACCAAGTCACTTTTTTTAGTTTTGTAATAATAATTTTTATCGAGTTTTCAAATTGAAATTCATTTTTTTAACTTTTCTAATTTATGCTCTTAATTTTCTCCAGCGTATGCACAGTGGTCAGCGACCTTACAAGTGTGACTTGTGTGAGAAAACCTTTACAAAGAATCACCATCTCAAAACGCATTTGAATCATCATGCTGGAATTCGTCCGTATCAATGCACCAAGTGTCAGGCTTGTTTCAGCCAGTCGAGTAATATGAAGACTCACTATAGAAAATGTACCGTTATTCCTGTACCTTTATCCATGTCATCTTGGCCTACCTTTGAACCAACACAGTCGGCAAAAGGGGTGACTGGTCAATATTCTCAGGTCAAAGGTCAATATCCTCACACTTTATCATCATCATCATCCTCATGTCAAAGTTCACCATCTGCCTTTGCCTTCCACCGGAGACGACTGACAAGTGATCATCAGAATAACAACAATATTGAGCAGATCACAACAAGGACAATAACCGCAACAACGACGACGACTACAACAACTACCACCGCTATAAAATCAGAAGAGCAATGCTTTCCCCGGCTAAATCCACAATTTTTTTCACATTGTCAGACCTCCGTACCCGCTTCATTGTCTATTACCCCATTTTCACTCCCCACAATGTCTATTGCTAATCGTAGTAATAATTTTGAACGTCTTGGAAGTAGGGGACATGATAATAATTATCAGTACGATAAGCAAAACAATGTTTCTACCATATCCGAGCTGATGGCCCGTGGAGTCATAGCCACAAACATTTCCATGGCAACTAAAAGTCTCTCCCCCGTACCTCAGCGTCAGTCAACAACTAATAATATTTTGAGTTATGAGTGTCCACCAGAGCAAGGGCAAGAACAGTCACAGTTGCATCATCACTTTGAACAAAAGATGGTTTGGATCCAGAGAAGGCGACCCGGGTCAGGGGAGTTGCCACAAATGCAAATTAGATGATCAACGCTTGACTCTTTATTTCCATTTCCACAATATTTTCTCACTGCCTTCCTTTTTTCTAGCAACTCGATCTTTACATATCTTCATGATTACACAATATCGATACATACTTAAGTACAACATCTTATATTATGCGCAATTCATTGAAAAGTTGTATTATACTGTTGGTATTTTATATATTTTACAAGTAAATGATGGTATTAAGAATGAACATCGTTAAACGCCGTATCTGTACACGATGGGTAGTTATTTAAGTATACTTTTGTCAAAGTGTATTAAAGATTAAACAGAAATCATGCTAGTCTTGCGGTGTGATCAATGTGTGGAAGTAAAAATTAAAAAAGAAATAAAATATATACAAACCCCTGAGTATGCTATTTTGACCTATATACTTGCATTGCCAACATTAATAATTTGTGAAATTACTTACTTAATTATTATCACTTGTCAAATACTGACGTAAAAGTTTTATAAAAGTCTCAACATTTTGCATCTACCTATTTTGGTCGTTCCTTATTGGTATCAAAATTCTCAGGCCATGTTATACTTGTAAAAGAAGTGGGAAGACCGTGCTTTAAAAAATTCTAGAAAATTATTTGATCCATCTAAAATTTTGTGAATTGCAATAAAAATAAAAGTATTAAAGCTATTTATACTTTATGCTTAAGTGAAGTGTACTTAAAATTTATGTCTTTGAGACAATAGGTTTACCTCTACCATTGTTATCATTGTACTTTTTGGTCTAAATCATTTGATAATATTAATGTATAATGCTACAGTGCATCGTGTGTAGAGCATGGATCTAGAATATTTCTCGCTATTTCTTATTTCTTACCGAATCATCAAGGTTTAATTACAATTAACTCTTTTCTCGACACATGCATGGGACAATTAGAGGTAGAGTTAATACAGAGCCCAAAAGAGCGATGAAGTTTACTTCAGTTCATGAAGCAAAAGAAGTTTGAAGGTGGTTTTGTCGATTGTCATTTTCAAGATTAAGATTCCAGATTCTTTGGAAGATTATTAATTTAAGAAACTCGAATAGAACAATAAATATTCTCTCTAGTAGATTGTACTTATAATCGTTGTGATTTGCAATTTGCAATGGCTGATTTTGAAGATCTTGTAGACGTTGTTGAAATGGACGCAGAAGAGGAGGAAGTTAAACATCAGGCTGTTAATTTATTCCTCGTATTTACGGTATGTTGTGAGCTATGTCAAAAAATTCCCTTCAATTTTGTTTAAAAACATTACATTATGAATCATTATAAATTAAGAATGCTTTTACTTTGGTACTTAAAAACGACTGTCTTTTTTTATAGATTCCATTGCTGATATTGGTTACCAAAGTAACGGGAACTTTATCAACTAGGGTATGAAAATGGACCATGGAATTGTGATAATAATATCTGCATACAAAGTTGCTATCAATTTTTACTGTTTCAAGTTTCAAGCTATACTGTGGTAAATTTTTGTATGAAGATATTTTATATTTTATTTATTTCTTTTCATAGATATCAATGCTGTTCTTTAGAGCAACGGAGGCAGAAAAGAAGCTGGCACAGACCGTCATGAGTTTAAAGTCTGAAATGAAAAGCATCTCCATGGTGGATGAGTTTGCAAAATATGCCAAAATTCAGAGAAGACTGAATCACATTAATTTGGACCTGGAAACCACTGGTACAAGATCTCTATAAAGTTTTAAAAGTTTTACAGCTGTCCTAACATAAAATATATGCTATGTATGTACGTTGTCTATGCGTACTAGCCAGTATTGAAGCATGGCATCAACTTTTTAAATTAACATTTTTCATTATTACGTTTCAATGAAGTTATGAATGTGATTGTTATGCATGTATTTTCATCAAATTTGTCTTTTTGTCTAGTTGGTTGCAGACACTCGATGCAAACAAAGCTGAGGCGAATTCTTAGTGTAGCTTTTTATGTTATCATTGTAAGAACTGGACATTTGTTAAGATTATTACTTCATTTTTATCATTTGTTTTATACATTCATCTATTCAGTTATTATCTGTGTTTTGTGTGTAATGGGTAAAATGTTGTGAAACCTTGTTATTTGTACGTTTTATATAGGCAGTTTCAACCGCAGTTCTCATGTACAACTTCCGAGCCACTCCAGTTTTTATAATTCCTTCTAATTGGTTCTATCCATTATCTTATGTTCTTTCGTATCCAACTGGGATTCCCGGTGCCATTAGTGTAGTGTCGTGGACACTTTTAATCCGAATTATTTCAAATTTACTCCTGAGGGAAAAGGAAATCAAAAAGCAACGACTCGCCTAAAACCTTAAATACATCTATAATATGTAAATCAGCTATATAAAATATATAAATACTTTGAGAGTTGATGGTGACTACGAAATAATATAATTACGATTACAATTTATTACATTTTTAATAATAATTTATATTATCATTATTGTTGTTATCACCTATATTATTCCTCAAGTCCTAAATGCGTTTTAATATGTAATTATTTGTTGTCTGAACTACATGTTTATATTTGTGTGTAAATTAGTTAAGCGTACCCCAGGTGGGATGAATTACATAATAGTGGACTATTGTTAATAATAAAGAAATACATTAGGACTTATTTGTCACCATATTATATGGAAAGTAATTTTATTTTAATTACATTTTTGCTTTTCAAATTTTTCCAATTTGTTTGCGAAAAATTTGTGATATAAAAATTAAAATAAGCTAAAATTGAAAATTGTCATAATATTATGTCATATTATTGACTTTTGCCTTTCGTCCACTTTCATTTCTTTGGTTTTCAACCTTTTCAACTCTCTCTCTCAAAGAGTTCTAATCCTAAAAAATGCATAAAGACCGTGAAAACCATGTTTTAATCATAATTAAATTGTAATTTAATAAAATGTTCAAATTGATACCTGTATGACCCTGTACGCATAAAAAGTAAAACGATGAGATCCTTTCATTGGCCAAGGACATCAGTCCATGGTATTATTCACAAGATGGCAGAAGTAGTATAGTAGAGATGGAATTCAGAAAATTACTATAAAAAAGTGTCCAAAAGTTTGGACACTTTGTTAATTATATTTTTGTGATTTGTGCCAGAAAACGTGACATTAGGGACCCCAAATAGTTAGCAACAGATTACAACGCAAATGGTAAGATAAACTTTAATTATATTTAAACGTATTTAAGGTTTTATTCATAGTATTTCACATATTTATGCAGAAGTAATTGTTTGAAGTTTGAAGGACGGATTTTGTTGTTTTCTATTTTCTAAGGATATTCTACTAATCTACTATTCTATTTACTTTGTTGTTGGTTGATTTGTTGTGTAGATTGAAGATTGTCTTTAAAAGTGGTTTAGATAGAAGGTTTAATTTAGCGTGTTCTAAAGGGTCCGAAAGTTAGAGTAAAATCGACTGCAGTTTTATATTTGTAGTAAAGTGTATTTGATTAGATTATTGGCGATCTTTATATTATTATATTATTATTATTAAAGATTCTTTAATACTCTGAGAATCCAAGAAAGTTACAGGATACGGATGGATGTCATATAATGTAATTAAAAATTAAATATGAAAAGTGGCATAGTAGGAGATAGGCGATACATATTATTATGATGAAGCATCATCATTATCATCGTGTAGAAGTAAAGGTGTTACATGAGAGTATGGTCAATGGTAAGAGGTAAGAGTTGTTTATGTCAACCTTTCTCTGCTCTCGTAATCTACTTAATTGAATAAAAGAAAGTTGTCCATTGTCAATTGTTAGTTTTCTGTTATAGAGTTTCACGTTTATCAATTATCAATACAGACAAAATATAAAATACGATTTCCGTAACCAATTGTTTCAGTTCTTTCGTAAACCATTAAGAAGCAGAGTTTCTGTTTCTACTTTTGTGATAAATTAAGTTGTCTACATTAACCATTTGTTAAACACTTGATGTATTCATTCATTTCTGAACCTTTTGGCAATTTAAGACTTTAACTTTTAACTTGACAGTATTAAAGTATTTGGGAAAAAATTAACAAAATATGATATCAAAGACCGAGAACAAAGAAACGTCAACAGTTACTTACAAAATATATTTTATGGTGTGATTTCTAGTATTCATGAATCATGAACATTAGTCTCGTTCTGGGCCTTTTTGGACATGTAGACATTGAATCATTTTGTTTATTTTCTAACTTTTCTCTCCGTTTTGGAAATTGGAAATCGTAGGTACTTTAACTTTATTAGTTATTAGATACTCATATTCATATTCGTATTGATCTAAAGTTTTTCAGAGAATGTCTATAAACCTTTGTTCTTTGCGTGAATGTTTTATTGTTCACTAAAGAGTTCTCCAGCCTACAGTTTGTCAGATTCAATAGTATTATACTATTATTACACGATTTAGTTGGAACTGGGTGTTTACCATGCATTTACATTTCATGACCTTTCTTCCCTATTATCGTGTATAGTAACTACAAGCTACAAGCTGGAAGCCGTGCCATTAGATTGACTTTTCTTTTGGCTTTGGCTTGTGGTGTTTCAAGGTTGTAAGGAAATTATCGGAAAGAAAGTCGCAACTTAATGACGGGACATAACATCTAAAATATGCATGATGTAGTGTAGTCTAGTATAGATGTATGTATGGGAAATATTTATGATTTTACCCAATACACGTATGTACGTCGGATATATTATTATTTCAAGCGTATTCAATAGCATGGGGCTAATAAATATAGTCAATGGGTATAGGTTGATATTAATCGTCATTGATAGTCCTTTTTTACAAAAAATATACTGCAATATACAATATTTATGTATGTAGGTTTGTTTTTATACATATCTGTATGAATTAAATATAATTATTTGGAGCTGAATATCTTTGCGGTTGTATCATGCTGCCATTGTATTGTGTGAACTGTACATAAGCACTACATACGTACACAACATTGATGTTTCATTTTATGGTGCTGACTAATTTTAATCATATGAATGCACTTATAGGAGTTTTCATTGTATGTAGTATGTATCTATATTATGTGTAAGCATATACACATATGTTATACGTTATACAGTTATTTCAGAGCACAATATTGAACGATTATGCGAGGAGACATAATTATGACCATTTAATGTCATATATCACATATCACATACCCACATATGTACTTATCTTCTAATGTGTACATAAATCGGAACATGAAGCATGTAATTATATCGATTTTTTTCTGTCCTTCCACTATAATTCTAAATAAAGTGGTTTAAATGTCATGCAGCTGTGTGTATAGGCAGAATATACAAGGATGTACTTACATATATGTAGCTAAAATTTTACCCGCGTGCCAATTCATGACCTTTGAAAAACAGCCGTAATTTATTGCTATCAGTTTTGTCACTGACATAATATTATTATAATAACTGTATTAGTATTATATGGTTGGATTGATCAATAACTGAAAACGATTTACACATCTGTATATATTTGGGAACAAGTTTATCATTTATCTTGTATTTATGAAAAGTTGAGGTCAGCTGAGTTAAAATTTTAAACAAGAAAGTATCACCAGCCAACATAGTTTTCGATGATTAAATAAAATAAAAAGTAAATATTTATAAGCTTCATTTTTTTAAATATTTTTAGTCTATCGTAATCGTACTTGAAAAAAATGAAGGAGATGATATAGAATATAGATAAAATATAAACAATGTTGTATTGTATCGTATCGATGCAGACGACAAAACAATAAGGCTCATTTTTAATTACACTGTGGACGTGTGTACATATGCTGCTATAATTTACTCTGAGGACATAGAAAGGACGAAGCTGGATCAATGTCAATTATGTAGTGGTGCAATATATTAAATGCTCAATTTCTAAAAAATATTGAGTATATTGTATTTTGAGTCGTTTGACTTATTGCAACTTGCCAACCTGAGATTTTTAGAGTTTAGTGGTGTCTCATTTCCTTATTTCTTTTTTGGCATGAAACTTTGATGAAGCATTTCATACGCAGTTTGTAGCTTTTTCCTACAGAAAATGTTCATTTTTGTCGAGGTAGCAGCAGACGAAATACAAAATATTATAAAGGGGACACGAGTTATTCTCTTCAGTCTCACCAGCCTTGTTCTCGGTACATTTTATTTTTTTTCGCATAATCGACTTGGAAAACAGACTGGCTGAAATGGAGGCCAGACGAAAGGCAAAGGCTTTTTGCATCCCTCGACAATTTGTCCATGTACATATGCCGAAATAGTATAGTGTGTAGTGTACTGTACAATTTAGTGCCCATGTATTCTTTCTCCTGTCCCGTCTCATATAGTCCGTACTAAGGTCGGCGTTATTATTATAGATATATGTATGGTAGGCTGAAGGGCTGGAGCAAACTGATCGTGAGTATATGTATTACAATTGTGAATATGTGTATATACAAGTTAATAGGTAGTAATCTACAAATTTTCTAGACGATATAGAAGAGCTATACTGCCAATGTCAAATGTGTATGTAATACGAAAGAGCAAGTCGAATAGATCTAATGTAGAATTTAGTCTACAAAGGAAGATGCACAGAGGTTTTAGAGAAAGAGAAAGATGGAAAGAAAGAATAGGAGTCAAAAGACTTTATGCAACAAACTATGTATGTAGATATATATATATATGTAGAGGTGCTCTGCACACAGTCAAACACACAATCGTAAGTATGGGATTAACGTGTATAATGCATAATATGTAGAATATAAGTAAGTATAAAGTAAAAATAATTTATGCAGTGGCAAACGTTTTTTTTTTTCGTACTTGACCTTGCCAACATTATATTCACACAGAAAATTTTGCCAACTCGAGGTTATTCCTTACCTTACGTACATGTGTAATAATATCATGTGAGCATATATATGTAAAATATATGTGTGTACTTACTTTTAGTCTCCTTGCTCCTCGCCTATATATATCCTCTATGTATTATTCCCTCAGTTTTTTCGTATACCTAACTTATGACGTATAACGCATGTACATATCACATATATCCAGAAAAATGCCGAAGAAAAATGTACCACATTTTATTACTTTATTTTCCTTTTATTCTCGAGTCTATTTTTTGATTGTGTGATTCCTCTTTGCAACCCGAATCCAAGCCCCAAAAAAAATGCAGGCAAAGGCAAGTAAAATATGTATGTAATATTAATCAATGTTAAAAGGTTATACTTTTAATTTTATACTTATGATATTTATTACAAGGTAGGAAGGTAACTTTTCATGCAAGTTTAATTTAATAAAAAATAAAATGAATGTATCCACATAAAAGTATACCCGCACAGGAGTCTAGTTTTAATTTGGACTTGAAATTTATATCATTAATTTTGACGAGCATTACATCTATGCATAGGTATTTTAAATTCTTTATTTTCTCATTGAAAAGTGGGACAGTCAACCTCGTGAATTGACAAAATTATTGTCGGTATTGACTCGAGTAGAAGTCATATTCATTATATCCATGCAATATTATATAATTTATGCATATGTATTGTATACGCATATCCTTTTGACATTCGTTTTTCCGCATACAACTTTAGCTTTAGCTTGATGTCGAACATACATACATACATCGAGCATGAGTGTCATTGGGTATTGACTAAATGAGTGATGAAGGGCATGGTCATTCGACTAAATAGAGTTGAGTAATTGACAATTGAGTAGAACTACTGTATGTGCTATGTATGTGCATATGAACAGTGGAACAAAACATGATGTGTGTGTTGTGTACACCTAGCTGTATGTGTATAATATGTATGTACCTATAGATAGTTTGCTCACAGCTGAGTGGGTAATACATGTATCATACATACGCAGATTTATTGTGTATTTACTTATTTAGTTTGATGATTTGTAGATACTGCTACTCTTCTCGTGTTAATAAGTTTTTTGGGAACAGAGTACGAACCAAATAGTATACCTATTACATACCTATAATGGGATAATATTATGCTTTATGAAGTTAATAGATATTATGATGAAATAGTTTATAATTCAACTCGTTGTAAAAATAAAGATCATGTTTATAATGATAATATGTAATACAGAAATTAAAGATAAATATATATATACATACAATGGATATGATGGACAAGGCAAAGAATTTTAAAGGAAGGGGAGGAAAGGAATAGGAAGGTCGATCACTTTAATTTGCGATGCTCGTTTATTTAACTATAGATGCATGTATGTATGTATGTATGTATAATATACAGGCAGAGATATTGCACATGATCTATATGATTATTATAAGTATATTGGCAATAGTTAGGCACATTATACCAGGAGCTTTATATATATTTGCATAATTCGTATGTTGTGTAATGTGTAATAACAATAACGCATACATAGTACACAGTATGAAAATGTAGTAGGCATATCATCACTCTATATATTATATTATTATATGCATAAATTCTTTCAAGTAAATTACCTTGACTGTTTGTTCATAGTGTTCATTGTCAAAGTCAGTTGGTGGATGTGGATTTTGAATGTATTTTGTATGTATGACAATGTTTCCATTTCCATATTTCTATCCATGTGTATGTACAGATGTGGATGTATTTGTGTGTGTACATGTATTTATTAATGTACAAAGTCGTAATGGTGAAGAATGAAACAACGTAAGTATAGCAAATAGGTATGATGTAGCACAACGCAATGGAACTGTATGACAATGATTCAACTCTTTTTTTATTTATTTATATGTATAAATAGTTGTTTCAAAGTCTCGATCCCAATGTCAAGGCTCTCTGCCATCATTTTTCCACATTTTTTATGGCATGATTTGTCCTTTCTGTGTATGTTGTGTACCATATATTTACATACATACATAGTTAAATGTAATGGAGTATTGCCACATCAAAATCATCACCATAAATTAATTTTTGTTATTGGAGGCTGTCCAACAGTCCACCAAATCCACACATCCATAGTAAGCATACCCAAGTTAAGCATTTAGAATATAATAATATAGACATGAGCAATAACTAAATATGTACGTTGATCTTCACCTTCCTTGTATACCTTCGACTATTCAAGTTTTTCAATTTTAAAAATATGTTTTCCCTTGTACAACATGAATTTCAACATTTTGCTTGTAAAAGTTTCTAGATACATTTTTTGTTCAATATATTATAAACAATGTCTGGGTCTGGGTTGGATCGTCAGCTACAGCGTTGCATAGTGCCGATTCTGATTTTATGATTAAAATAGACATAAACGGAAAATACCTTATAGATCAACTTTAATGGCAGATTAATGTACTCTGAGTCGAGTTTAGGTTGCCAGCATCGTAACATTAACAGTGGAATTCTAGAAAGGGGTTTTGAGAAATTCTCAATTAAATTGCCCTGGCAACAGCTTTACTAACTATTACAGATGAGAAAGAGAATTTCTCAAAAAGCCTTCTAGAATTCCACCGTAAGTCAATGCAGGAAACTCTTGTATTTTCAAGTTTAAAGTTAACCGGAAACAGATTTAAAACATAACGACATATTGAAATACGTAATCGCGGGAGTACATATATATATATGAGTGATTTCCGGAGGTCCATGAATAATATTGAAAAAATAAAAATACAGTAATAATCATATGATTGCTAGATATTATTATATATGAAGGTGACAAGTTCAGGAAAAAACCGGGACCTGTGATATTGAAAATATTTTTGTCCCTCATTAGATGAATTATCTAGAATAAGTGTACCAAACGTATAAAAGAGAAGGCCTTCTTCATTCATATTATGCGTGTATATAGTGTATAATATGTATATTATGTAGGGGACAAATGAGTCAAGACTATAAAAAAAAGCTTCAGTGTCACTCCATTGGATGACTATACGATGTGCATCAAATCGTTCAAAAAGGCCAAGGAGAATCTATTTTATTATACATAGATGAGGATGTTAAGTGAGTTGAGTTCCTGCTTCTTTTTTTCATGTACCAATATTAATTATTATATTGTGAATTAGTGTAAGTAAACAACGCCAACAGTAGCAGCAACCATCATTTGAAAAGGGTAGTTTTCGAAATAGAGTTGCCTTGTCTCATCTTGTTCATAATATATCACTCATCATATGGAAAAATGCGAGCCTTACTCGCATGTGGTGGGCATAAAATAGGGGATGGTATAGAAAACTAATGTGAACATTATGTGTACATGTATGTATAGACGATAAACTTCATAAATTGGCATTTTTTAAAAAGAGTTCATCATATTTTTTTACCATTTAAATGTACGTAAACTAACAAATTGAATAAAAAATTCATGTGGTGGGTTTTATCTTTTTATATATGCGTGTTCCTGGTATCTTGTGATTAAATCCAAGATGATGAATGTTATGTTATGCTATATGCTCCTGTTGAACATGTTGTTAATATTTATTTATTTTTTTATGGATTTTGAGGTTGAGGTTGAAACTTGAAGACGTTGTGATATTACAGAAAATCAGGCGCACAATGAGTAATAATGAAGAAAAAATTGTATGTGTCAAGAGCAAGAGAGCACAATATATAATATTGTAGAATTTTTATTGAGAAGACGAAGAAGGAGAAGAAGAAAAGTAGGTAGAACTAGACGAGGTTGAGGTTATATACCATCATATTTTGAAGGTTGTTTGAATTGTGAATATCAAGAATCTATGGAAGAGGAGAAACTGGAGAGATGGGGTAAAAAATAGAATAAAATGAAATATGTAGGATGCTTGCTTACATTATAGGGACAAGACAAGGGGCGTTTCTAGAGCTTCTTTTTCTCTCTTCATTCAAGGTTCTCAAGTTGGTCGATAAAGGTCATTTGTTTCCTGTGAGCTGTGTGAGCGCGTTCCCTATTTTTTTTATTTCTTTCTCTATTTTACGTGTGTGTGTGTGTGTATGGTATATAGTAAATATGTTGTGTGTCTAGACCTTTTCTAGGTCAAGGGAGATTTCTTCGAAAAATGAAACTATGGATGAAACTCCGAGTCTCAACTCTCTCTCTCTCTCCCTCTACCATCATCATCACACACACACACATACATGTGTAAGCCAGCTTGGGCTTTTGAGCATAAGTAAGTAACTATAATATAAGAGTAGTAGTAGGACAGAGACAGGAACAGAGAGCGAAAATTTCACCCTGTTTGTTTTCCTCGGCCTGGATTTTCATCTTTCTTTCTCTGTCGTCCTTTCATTCCTCCAAGAGTTCTTTCTCTGTCTCCATTAGATGTCTATTTGCTGCTGGTTAACGCTGTGAATTGTGAACTCACCAGCAACAGCGTCACCATAGATATATATCCGAGTTCCGAGTATATGTACATAGTAGCAGGGGTATAGTTTGATTTGATACCGTATAAAAACTGTAAAGTGTATGCACATGCTGTATAGTTCATGTTCCATGTTGAGACTCGTATCTCTCTCCCTCTTTCTCTCGTTCCTTCTCTCTCTCTCTCTGGTCTCATAATATACTGTAGTGATGGAAAAGGAGGGCAAGGACGAATTTAGTGATTCGGCTCGGCTGCTTGCTTGCTGCCTAGTCCCTGCCTATATATCCTATATATTAAAGTTGCCTTTAGTATTGTCCGTTTGTCGCTGGTTAGTCGTTAGTCGTGTATAATATATTGTATAATACGGGATAGAGCTCTTTCTCTCTCTCTGCTCTTTACCTACATTTCTCGATAGCCTATATAAAATAATGGAGCAACTGTGCACTATTTTCTGGTCTACATATACATATCTGTGTGTAGTGGGTACCGATACAGTCCTCTCGATATTCATGCACACACTTCCAAGACATACATACTACATACACTCTTTGTAATACAAGTATGTGTAGTCTGTCTGTCTGTCCCTGTCCTTGTTGAGTTGAAAAGCGTGGAAAAGTCGAGGATGTGTGTCAGAGAACATCAATTTCAATTTTACCCTTAACCTAGGTACTATAAAAGAGAGTATGAGCAACACAAAGGAGAGAGAGAGAGAGAGAAAGAGAGAGAGAGAGAGAGAGACATGAGGTTTGGCCTGGTCTGGCCACAGCCACAACGTAACTTGTGTTACCGCCACAAACTTTTATTTTTATTCTTCTTCTTCTTCTTCATCTTTTTAGCCTATAAGAATATACTCGACAACTATATTATATATTACTTAACAATTTACTCACTACCTAGCTACTATACGTTTTTATAAAATGTAGTGTATACGATGTTATGCGATATGAAATTGAGATACTGTAGATACTGTTGATTCGTTCGTCATTTTTTAGCATTTTTTAAGTAGGGATTTAGATTTGTATCAGTACCTATATAATGGATTAGCCAGGTTTGACATGGAAACGTAATTCAGAATTCAGTAATTGATAATTGATAAACAGATTTAACTATGTGAGTTAAACCTTGTGCATATTCAGCTTCTTGAAATTTTTCCAAGCTCTTTGTTATCATTTTATGTTGCATTGTTGGATTTTTTTAGCTGCAAGTACTACTCAAACAACATGTCTGACTGTCTGCGGCTTCACGGCCGGTTTGGTGTGTAAACTGTATACAATACTTGTACATTATACATTGTACAGGCAATGTGTATGTAGTTTGTAGACATCTGAGAGAATTTATTGAGCGGAAGGTCATTCGAGTTAGTAAAATGTATGTTTTGTTGGAATATTATATCTCATCACCTTCGCTATTATTATAATCAACGTTGTTCGGCGTCGTTGTCGTCATATTTCTGGGTATAATAGAGTATATAATAGTGCAGTATAATATGTATAGCTACACTCCTAGTTGTTGCTTGTGTGGGCCGTGTGTGTTTTAAGGTTAAAATTCGTGTATGTATGTGTGTGCATAGTGTATACTACAATGTTTTTACTTGTGTTAGGGTGATGACGATTTTAAGTACGTAAGTCAGGAAATTAAATTATTGCGCAATTATTACAACTTTGCCGTCCGTGTAGTACCCCAACCAAGACCATGTAGAACATGGAAGTCATGGAACACCGTCAAAATCAAGGAATACCGATTATGTACCTATATGTGTCTACATGTGCACATGAGTATATGTATTATGTATGCTATTATTACTCATATATACATAGACAACTGTGCGAAATATCTCGTAGCGAACGAGCATGTTGGCTATGGGAAGTATTGAATATGAAATAAGGATATAAACAATATCACCTTGAAGCATAGCATAACATAGCACAATACACAACACACCATCGCTCGTTTTGTATTGATATTGATATTTTGCCTTGATTCCATAATAGTTTTGCATATATTGAGCATTTTATTATTGTACTGGACATGGACTTGAAAATGTGGAATAAAATCAAGTGTATAAATGAAGAGGCTTGTGGCTTGTACGTAATACGTATATAGGAAGTATATAGGAAGCCTATGCACATATACACATCATACAATGTGCTGTGTTCAATGAATTTCCTATAAAAACTTTTCTCCTTGCATTCGGCGACGACGACAGCCGATGACATTGACAACTTTTTAAAAGTCATGGCCTATATAAATAATATGTTGTTTTTTCTCGCGGGAACTATCAGCTATTAGCATAGGTATTGGGTTTGTATACACAATATACATATTATATGTGTACTATTATCTTTATTAGTTTTTATTCCGGAGCTAAAATATGGAACAGGGAAAATAGAAATTAGATATTCTGGTATTGCATGTATGTACTATGTAGGTCTATTACAAATATATGGATATGTTTTTTTTGCATATTCCTGGAAATCCTCCAGAATTTCTTTCTAGCTATCATCATCATATAATGTAGAGGATTAAAAAATGAGATCAAGATCAAGTCTGATCGAGTCAAAGGCGGTAGGGAAGGAGAAGGCCGGCTCGTGTCTTTGTGCAAACAAACATCAAACATGTCATATTATTGTGAATTTCATGTACGTATAAGTACGTATACAAGTCTTAAATAAATATTATATAAATATAGTGATGATGATGACAATGATAATGATCATGATATTGAAGCTGTAATAATGAAAATTGCCATTGTCAAATTCAATTGTACGGAAGGAACTACAAATGAAACTACTTTATATGTATATTCATACGTAGGTATAATATGCTGAGAGCTGAAAGCACAAATAGTTTGACAGTGAGCAATCTTTTGGTTGAGGAAAAGAGGGAAAGAAGGGTGGAAGAGAAAGCTAGGAAATGTAAGTATGTAGTATGGATCTGAGCAGTAGTGGTATGGATGGGGTTATGTAACAATATTGTTATGATTTGGTGATGATTGATTATTGATTCAAGAAAAAGAAAGAGAAGCGGGCTAAGAAGTTTTGTACACTGTTCAAAGCTTACATGTACTAGACAACAATTAGGCATGTTTATAGTGTTGAGCTGAATACAGGGACATTTTTTTATTGTACGTGGGCCGTAGAATATTGTGATGCAGTATGCAGTATAGTACAGAGCATATTATTTTATTCCAAATCTTGAATAATACTCCATACCCTGTATCTTACATATGGGGCACAGTGTATGTATAATGTATAATATGATCCACATGTAATAATGTAATGTACATTACAAGGGAAGTAAAAGAAAAGAAATGCATCTTGATGTGTTGAAAAGTATGTACGCTACATGTGGAATGTCTTATATAGTATATAGTAGAGAATATTGTATACCAACATACATATTTATTTCACTTATAATAATATACTATAGTGTGTGTGTGTGTTCTTTAGTGTGTAGTAGGCCATAGCGTATTACATTGAGGAGGATTGAGGTGAAAACCTTGGATTGGGAGCTCTCTCAACCTTGGGCTTTGGGACTGCGCTGAGCAACAAAGCATAGACTTTATATATACATGCATACATTTGTGTATGGTATATGCCAATTCAGCATCATATCACTTCCATTCTGTCCTCTCTCTCTCTCTCTCTCTCTCTCTCTCTTTCTGTCTTATAGTTACTTATACATTTGCTTGTGTGAGACTTGAAGTGATAATAAAATGGGATATATGCAATATATGTATGCAATTATTTGGTCTGCTAAGGCTTTTACCATTGACAGAGACACACATGAGCATCTCGGCGTGAAATTTTGTGTACACATTATTATTTTACTTGTACTCCATGCATGTACTCTATACTCTACACACACAATGGTATTCACTTATATATGACTTGCTATACATAAGTGTATATAGTTGTAGCTACATGGTGCGAGGATATGGGAGCCAGACAGATATGCACATACCATACCATAGCATAGGATTCGGCGGCGAAAACTTATTCACATACACACACACACACACGGGCAATCAAGTACGAAGGTTGTAGGTTAGTTAGAGTTGCGACTGAGGACTGAATTGAGGGGCTGATCGAGGATCCAGATCAAAGGATGGAATAACAAATATATTATTTTAGCGGTGGTGTGGAGTCGCGTGAGAGCTTTTGTGTGTATTTTTTTGGGGCTAAAAAAGTGTGACCAGTGTACAGTTTAATATTATAAAACATTGTGATATGATGTGTAGAACTGCAGGTGTAATATAATAAAAGTGAACGATACAAATTTTACAAATTATCATTTTAAGACAAATTGCATATTATTATTATTCTATTCTATTGTATGTAAAGTGAAACAATTAAAAATTAAAATTAAGTATTAATCATTAAGTATATAAATATATTAAGTGTGTGAAATAAGTTGTGTGTTAAAAATTTCGAGCTAATTACCTATGATGTAAGTTTTATACATATTGGTTGATCAGTAGTTGATCAGTGGATCGTTTATTAAATATTTTAATATTTTATGTTATTACGACTAGATAAAAATGATATTATGATGATAATAATACAAAAATGGTTTGAATGTAAAGCCATTGGAGAGTAGAAAATAGATCGTGCAGATGGGAATGGATATGGATATAGATGTGGATCTTGATCTTATTATCATTCTATTTTCAAATCTCGGTGTGTCCTAATACTTGAATTATTGCGGAGTCAGTTGTAACTTTGTATAATAATATTATACATTATATCTCTGTGAGTGTGAAACTAGTTGGATCATCAAATCGGGGAAAGGAGAGCGAGGAGTCGGCCTCAGCTTTTCGTTTTTCCTTCGTTTGGTGTTTGGTGTAGTTCCAAAAGTCCAAGTTGAATTTCTCTACTACTTATATGTGTGTATAGTATAGTATAGAAGTGGAATTGAATGTGAAAGAGGGAGATCAAGTGCGAATAAATATACAGAAGAATCGGGAATATATATATATATATATATATAAGGGAAAATCGTGTGTAGCATACTTTTCAACTAATTGTGAGCTTGAGTCGGATCCTTGGTTTTGGTTTACAGCTGTGAAAGGCAGGAGAAACCTCGAATATTTTATTCAGTGGTGAGTAGGTATTTATATGAAGGAAAACCGAAAACGGAGTGAGTATGCTTGGTGACTGAATGTTCAATAATATTGTTTATAGTTTATTTTCTTGGGAATCGTGAGAGTTGTGTGAATTTAGTGAAAATGGGTGTTAATTTTTAATGACACACTGTTCTCACATCTGTGGATTCAGCATTTGTTCATGTGAGAATCTTTGGATCTTGGATCTTCGGATTTTTTGGTTTGAGTTCAGTTTCGAATAAATAGAATAATTAAGTACTTACACACCAATAATCTCCACTTGAGTGATTATTTATGTATAAACTGTGCGGGAATACGTTTCATCTAAAACACAATAAATATATTATTTGCATATTAGATAATTAGGTGAAAATTTTAAACTGATTTGAACTACATATTATATCAGTTCATAAGTTCTTTGGTATTTATTTATAGTTAGCCAGTTCATACTTGATAAATGTTTTACAGCGTTGGTATTCGATTCAATTTATTAAAACTTAAGGTTCGTCCTTGAATGTGAAGAAAATCCATAAAATTATAATGATGGCATTAATGACATTATAAGGTATAAGGGATAGCCAATATCAATATACCTACGCTACGTAAGCATGAACTTACACATGGGATAGAAAATGACTTTGTGCGAACCTTAATATTTAATGCTATAACAGGGGGAACCTTGAGCTGTCTGTCTTTTGTCAAATCCCCGTGGCCGCCGACACCGACCTTATAGAATCAGGCGTTGGTGAAGGCAGGAAGGAGCATTAAGCATTTTTAATTACCAACATGTTTTTATACTTTGTCAAATTAGAAATTTATCGTCTTTCGTTGAAGGTATTATTTATTATTTATGTAAAAAAAAGTCTACGGTCGTTCTCGGTTTTAGAGTAGCAACATTTTATTGGGTTATGAAAAGCAGGAAATGCACAGTCAATGACAGTATTGGTAAATGTGTGTAAGTAGTTAAATACTATTGTTTAAATCATTACTTTCTTACGCATTGTATAGAGGCTACGTACTCCGTACCAAGTTGCTTCACTTTCCTTACATCGTTGGCCTATTCTGGAATTTCCGCTGGGCTAGATTCGGGGGTTGTTCTCAATATCCCGGAAGATTTGTCTAGTATATAGAGGTATTATAGGCCATGGCCTCCATCGACCCCGTATAAAAACTTATCTGATTTCGATAATCCCAACAAATCATATACTGTCACAAATCCATCCCTTGTGCACTTACGTAGCTGTAGGCGGTTCAATTTTGCCGTTCCAAGTGACTCTAGTCCAAAAAATAGGGAATTATTGTCATATAATGTGTATCCAGCTGTGTGTACTTAATCTAGGATGCGGAAGGTTGGAAAGTCCTTGAAAAAAGTAGATAATTTTCGTAAATTGTTATTTAATTGCATTGCTGTCCGTATCCATGCATTTGTTCAAATGGAAAACATTTCGGATTGAAGGGGAAAAGATTGGAAGCTCTCTCATTAACCTTGGATTTTACATTATAGAGAATCAAAAGTAACGAGTTGCTTAGTTAAATGGTATTGAATTGTTTTTAAAGACAATTATATCCGTGTCACGGAACGTAAGGTTCAGTAACACGTAATCATCAAAATAATTGGTTTTGAAAAATCACCCTAATGTTACTAACTAGGGTAGATATCACAGTGGTTATCATAAAATAATGTGAAATACTAAATACTTTTAACATCTTTTGTGGCAAACATGTTTGATAAAAATTAATAATGATGTTTTTTTTTCTGTTTGTTTTTGAATATAGACCTGATCCTGGAAATTAGTAGATTGTAGGACGAATTTTTTACTACGGAAACTTTTTTTGATTTGATTGAATTGAAGATAATAATATAAAGAAAATAGATCAATTAATGTGATATGTACTTTAAAACGGAGGACGGCTTTAAAGTGGATGAAATAGAGGAAGCAAAGTTTCCAATGGATTGACGAAAGTAAAACGAAAAAAAAAACGATACTAGTACGAAGTTATTATTATTGTAAGAAATAATAATAACAAAAACAAAACAAACATGGACGACGACAATCCTCCTCCAAATCCAGCTCCTCGCCCGTACCGAATCCGGCGTCCCTCAGCATCATGTTTGATTTCAAGTACTACCTCTCCAGCCCCTCGATCAAGGCCAAACAGTCATATAATTAATGCACTGTCGAGTAACAATAGACTCAATCACAACCACAATAATGCGATCGCCAGTAGTAGCAGTAGCAGTAATAATAATACTTCTGGACAAAATCCCATGTCTCCAAGTTTAGGAAGTCCAGATTCAACATTTTGGGTAATTTTATTTTATACGGATGAACTTTTTATTGCTCTTTATTTCAATCTTTACTGACAAAAATATAATTCTATCGCTTCGGTTAAAATGGTAAAAAATAAAATTTGATGTGTGTGTCTGTTTTTTTTTCAGAATGGTCACGTTCCCTCACCTATTAGTACTTACCGAGGAAACTCGACTGGGCCTGGTACTCCTAGCAACAATGAAGTCTCCTCAACAATAGATGATCCCATCGAATACAACAATATTCCACCATCACCTTTTTCATCATCAAATTCATCATCTTCGTTGGATGATGCGGCGAGTTCAAGCTCGAATGTAAATTCAAATCAAAATAACAATAATAGCAATCATGTGATGTTACCCCCTTCGACTCCTGCTATTGCTTCATCATCATCGTCTACTACGAGCAATAATAATAATAATGGTCTCATTTTATCAAGTAATAATTCTACGAATAATAGTAGTAGCAGTAATCATCGTCATCATCTAAATTCAAGAGGATCTTCTAGTTCTGCTTCAATGTCATCACCATCAGCTTCATCACCGTTGACCTCTTCTTTATTAAATTCACACCGTAGTCATTTGTCCTCCTCACCGTCGACGTCTTCGTCCTCCGCCTCTTCTTCTTCTTCTACGTCATCCTCATTTTCAACAAATAATAGCTTGAGTTTTAATCATTTACTGCCTCTCCGAAGCAAAATTAAAAAAGCATCTAGTTTTGAACGGTTTTCTTTGCAAGCTTTAGCCTCTAATAATAATAATACCTCAAGTTCAAGTTCTACCGCTACAAATAATAATAATAATAATAATGTAGGAAATTTAAATACAAATTCTTCAACGTCGACTTCATCATCCTCCTCTAAAGATTTAAATTCAGCTTCAACTTCTTCGTCAGTTTTGACCGCGACCAATAACAATAGTAGTAATAGTAATAATAATTCTTCTTCTAGCCGCCTACTTTTTGACTTAAATAATGGAGCTTCAACGTCGTCATCATCGTCGTCATCGTCAGTCTCAGTATCCTCACAAGACAAACTAAGACAAATTTTTACAACAAATAGTCAAGGACTAATGAGTGGTGAATCCAACAAGTCTTTACATATGAAGATACCGAGTAAGAAAATCTATGCCAAAATTGCAAGTTTGAGTGAACAAGAACAGTTACAAATGCAAATGAATTTATCCCTATCAAATCTAACCAATAATAATCATAGTGGTAATAATAACAACAATAATATTAGTATGAATAATAATAATTTGTCCGGTGTGAATAATAGTAATAATCATGAGAATGTAACGGCTGAAAGTTTAATAATCAGAGGACTCAGTGAATCGCCATTAAATCTAACAGAGAATAATACTAGTGGTGGCGGTGGTAGTAGCAGCAGCAGTAATCATCATAATCATCATCAGAGTGCCAATAGACTTCATTTTTCCTCAACTACGATTACGACCACTACGACAACTACTATACCAATTTTACCCATTCCCAGCAACAACAACAACAACAGTGGCAACATTATGCAAAATAATCCGACAAGTAAAAAGATTTTGACGCCAAAACAAAAAATGCTCCATCGAGTTCAGAGTGGAGAAGTTGTTTTACCCCATTTAAATAACAATTCTTCCTCATCATCATCGTCAACTTCATCAACTTCAACTCTTCAATCACAGCTTCAACAACAATTAAATCAACATCAATTATTGCCGATTAGTAACAATAGCAGCAGTAGCGGTAGTAGTAGCAGTAGCAACCAAACAAATTTCCCACAACAACAACAAACGAATTCCAATTCTTCATCCTCCTCCTCCTCCTCATCATCAGCCGTTGCAAATTTATCCCTTGGATTAATACAAGCAGATAATTCTAATAATAATAGCAACAACAACAACAGCAACAATTTACAACATCAAAATAATAGTTCTACTAGTTCGGCTACTAATAATTCCGCAAATTCTATAATTTTGAGTCAACTTCAACAACCACAACAGCATTCCCCTCCGACACAACAACCACCACTTGAGTCATATGGTCTCCCCTATGAATCTTTACTTCGATCTCGTTGTTCTGCTGATGATTTTGTGGCGGCTGACGGTCTAACTCCTCTGAATAAAGTTGGCGGCGTAGATGGCAATGATCCGAATTCCGTGGCAGTATTATACGACCCAAATGACATACCATATTCCTATTATTACGATGAAATCTTTTCAACTAGTGGGACCAACAATACTGGGATCCCCGGAACTTCGGGTGTGATTCCTTCATCTTCTGCTTCGTCAGGAAATTCATCGAGACCCCTTTTCCATATGATTCCACCATCAAATAATTTACAGGAAGCGGGTCAAATAAATGAATTCATTTTGGGTATGGATGAAACGGAAGATCATGATCGCGATCGACATCGAGTCATGGTTGAAGATGAATTGGGCCACGACGAATTTTTGGAGGCCTCATCTGCAGCTGAAGCTTTAAATGTAAAATCTACATTACGTTCCCTACTACTTATGGAACCTTTGAGACCACACGATGACGCGTGGTTGGACTACCAAAGTGGCGGAATTTCTCAACAGCAACAACAAAATCAAAGTAACGCTAGCAGTAACATGAGATTGAGTCGTACTTTAAATATCAACAGTCTTTCATCTGGAAACAGTAGTAATTTGTCCATTAGTCAGCTAGGAATTCAACAACAGCAGCAGCAACAGACCAGTAATAGTAGCAATAGTATGCATCTCAATGGATGGTCTAACAACGTCAATTATATAGGGATGATACAAGGAGAATTGGATGAAGAGCAAAACGAAGTTATTAATATGAGTGTCATGGACTCACCTGAAAAACAGCAGCAGCAGCAGCAACAACAATTACACAGTGGAAGTTCCATTATTAGTAAAAGGCATTTAGCCTCCACCTCTTCTTCTTCTACGTTAGTTAGCAGTAATAATAATAATAATAACAATGTTTCTTCCCATCCCATCAATGAGGAAATGGATTTACCGCTATTAAATACGACTACTATGCAAATTCCTATGGATCTCCAACAATCGACCAATCCTATTAATTTACAACAACAACAACATCATCATCATATCCGAAATAATAATATTATGTCAGTCGAGGACATTAACGACGAACCTGTGAATTTGATGAGCGTTAATTTGGATCAAAATTCAGAGTCTTATCAAAGTGAACAACAACAACATCATAGTAATCATAGTAGCCATCATCATCAAATTCATTCTCGCCAGTTTGCACAACAACAACAACAGCAACATCAATCCGAATCTGAAGATGACGTCGGATGTGACTTACAAACTAGTGTATTGCAACACACGGGCTCATTTTCATTTTTAAAGAATTCTATATCGAGTGGACTTAATAGTAACAGCAATAATGGTGTGAGACATTCCATAAATAATATGAGTAGTTTGAATGATAATGTGAATAAACAAAATCAAATCGCGTGTGGTGGGTATATTCCCATTTCCTCAAATTTGTCTTCGAGTAATGGACAGCAACACCAAATACAGCAGTCGTCCAATAAAAATTATCCCAGTGATGAATCATCGGTTATTACAAGTAATTTAACGTTGGATAATTATGACGATCGGCGGATTATTCGACAAGTTTGCTCGATTGTTCGTGATGGTAAAAATAATAAAAAGAGTGATACAGTCATGATGGTCATGGCTAATCACAATAATAATTCCCCTTCTCCAAATTCAATGGATGCTGCAACAACCGTAAATGGGACGTCCAATGGTACAGTAGCCACTTTTATTTTGGATAATCCTGTCAATCCCAAAGCTTATGCGTCCTTACCAACTCCTCTCACTTTGAATCGAGTTTCTGGGAATGAGTGTGCTGTTTTTACAGCGAGACAAACTACAATCGCAGGTAATACTTTTGTTAATAATTATTTTAATTTTTTTATAGATTTATGATTCTTGTTTTAATGTTTTAGCAGTCTGCCAATATCAATATTATCTATTTATTCCTTGTTTATGTAAGAATATTTTTTGCAAAAATATTTTTAATATTCACTTTATCGACTTATTTTTTATTCCCAGAAAATACACGCTTCGGTCCGGTTGAAGGGCCACTGAAGAAAGTTGAGGACTTAAATAGCTTAGATACGGACTACCCCTGTCTCATCATGTTAGACGGTGGTAACGAGGACGAACATAAGCAACGACCCATCATTGGTAAAACCAATACTTTTGTAGTATATTATTCTTGTTTTTGCTTTATTTTCTGCATAATAATATTACATCTACAAATATACGGATTTAAATAACGTAACATAACATAAATATGTGTAATTTTTCCAGGCTCTTGGCAACTAGATAGGCACAGTAATGACCTTTGCAATTGGATGAAATTCGTCAGACTTGCGAGGAGATCTGAAGATCAGAATGCCGTGATTATTTCGGATCAAGGATTAATTTATTTTTGTACGTCCAAGGAAATTCCACCGAAAACAGAAATTCAAGTTGGTTATAGTTATGAATACGCTCAAAAATATGGATTCCCATATTTTCCTTTAACTTCTTCCGAAACGGACCATCACCAGCAGCATCATCATCACCACCATCATTATACTACAAACAGTATTAGTATGAACAGTCGAAAATTTGATCACTATGAAATGTCCTCAATACCTTTGGAAAATGAATCTGACTGTGAACTTCTCGACGATCATCAACAACAACACCAGCAAGCTAATCATCATCATCACCACCATGAGACAAATAATCAAACGAACCATCATCATCACCAAGTACCAGACAAGTACAGTAGTAGTAGTAGTATGATGTCTATGTGTAATAATAGTAATAATTTGGTGGAATTGGAATCTCCTGTCAATGAAAATCAAAACAGTTCCAATGATAATATGTTACGAAATCATAATGAACATCATCAACAACAACAACAACAACAGATTAATAGAAGTGCGGGAGGTAGTAGTTGTGGTAACAATAATGGTAGTGATTCTGTAATCTGTGCATCACCTATTTCAAACTCAACATTAGTTGTAACCTACCCGTGTTTTATGTGTGAAGAGTGTGATTTTACAAGTCCGGAGGAATTACAATTTCATTTAGATTCAGCTCACAATAAAGACGATTCACTAGACGAGCATGACTCTTATCATCATCCAAGAAGACCAAAGAAAAAACATATGAAGAAAATTAGATTTAACAATGATTATGATAATAACAGTATTTCTCCAATAGTCGCCAAAGACCAACAAACTCAACAGCAAAGTGATTATGAAAGATCTAATAACAATAATAAATCATCATCCTCTTTCACCGAAATCATCACAAATAATAAAAAAATGCTTAAGCGAAGTCAACTTATAAATAATAATAATGATAGTAGTAATAGCAGGGAGAATAATACAAATTTACCTGTATCAAATAATAATAATACAAATGTTGCAAGTGTGGTCGTTTCTACTGGATTTGTTCCTGGGTCATCATTGAATAGAAAGAGAAAGGTCATGGTTGCTGACAATTATGATGTAGACTCATTATTGATAAATGGGGATAATAACAACGTGTTTGACAGTAATAGTAAATCAAGTAATAATAATAATGACGATAGTAGATATGAAGGTTTCAAAACCGGAAAGAAGCATTGTGCCACTATTATGAATGCCAATAATTCATCGTCTCTATCTCCTCCTGTTGACAATGGGATGGAGCAAGTGCAATCGTCTGAAGATGTTGAAATTATTCAAGCAACTATTAGTACGAGTGGTACTGGCGGAGGAATTAACAAGAAGCTTGAACAAAGCAGTGCACCCACGGCAAAAAATAGTAATAAAACCAATAGTAGTGAAAATACCAACAACGGGACAGCCATAAAAAGTAATGGAGCACAAATCACGCCAGTAACAAAAGTTAAATGTACTCTCTGCTATAAAAGTTTCTCGACAAAGGAACGACGGGATCGCCATATGATTGTTCACTCTGGTAAGAACCCTTTTTCACGAAGGGAAATTTAACATGTTCGTAATGCTAATTTGATGTCTTTTTAAAACATATGCACATTGTTTGTGCGGATGACTAACGATTATAATTGATTGTTGATATATTATTGTTCACTCTTCAGATGATCAAAAACCTCTCAAATGCCCATACTGTGTTAAACGCTTTTTAACCAACTCAGCCCTAGCTGGACATATAAAATGTCACTCAGGTAAAACTTCAATAAATTATAAAATGAATCTCTATTTGATTTTCGTGTTATTGTATTGTCTACTGGATTTTTCTACTACCACGAATGTAAATATGTTACCTATTATTTTTTTGACCTTTTAGAGCAAGGGAAGGCCTTCGAATGTCCAATTTGTGTCTTTAGTACTCCAGCCTTGCTGCAATTGAAAGAGCACGTCGCTACGCATAGAAACAAAGAAGATGGAAAATTTTACTGTCCTCAATGTTCTAAAGTATGTTTAAAATGATTTTTTTTACAAAATTAAATGCTGTAGTAAAACGATTTTCCGTGGTTAGTTAAACGGTATTAATACTTGTTATATTTTATATTTGTTTCGCAGAAATTTTCAATGTACTCAATGGTACGGAAGCACATTCGGGCATTTCATGGGTTGAAGAAATTCATTTGTGACCACTTGGGCTGTCATATGTCGTTCCCAACTTCGGATAAGCTCAAACTTCACAAGTTGAAACATTCAGAACATCGGGAGTTTCTCTGTGCAGAATGTGGTCGTCAATTTAAAAGGAAGGACAAACTTCGTGAGCATACAAAAAGAATGCATGAAAATCGAAAGAAAATAATTGACATTCAACAACAGCTTCAAGTTCTTAATGGTGGAAGTGATCATGGAAGTAGAGTGATTCTTGGTGGCCATAACAATAGTAAGAATCGTGCCCTTGCCAAGAAATTTGCTCCAAAGGTCACCCCGGAAGAGTTTGAACGGTTTACTTATAAATGTGCAGACTGTGTTATGGGATTTAAGCGACGAGGAATGCTTATTAATCATCTAGCAAAGAGACACCCGGAGAAGCAACCGCATATGATTCCTGAGCTAAATTTACCTATAATTCGCCCAAAACGGAATTACTTTTGTCCATTCTGTGACCGCTCTTACCTGAGTAGCTCAAAAAGGTACTCAATAACATAATTTAAATAAATTTTTAATCGTGGGGGAAATTTTTGCAATAACGGAATTTAATTGCAAGTCCAAGCCCATGTTTTACTTGTTTATATAATATTGCTAAAATTTTATATATTATACATTTATTTGTAATTTTCAGGAAGTCTCATATCCTAAAAACACACCCAGGAAAACCTCTACCACCTCAATTGAAAGGAAAGGACGCTGTTACGAATTCAAAGGAGTCGATAAATAGTAAATCGACAACGAATAATAATGCTTCCAAAATCGACGACGGAGGCGAAGGCCAAGTTCTTGAAAATGGAGTAGGAAATAGTAGAAAAGCAAATAAAGAACAACAACATCATCTACTTCAGTCAAAGGGATCTCTAGACGTATCGAATGCAGAACAACAAACCTTGTCAGAAAAACATTTAGAAACCAAAAGTGTAGTCACGAAGAGTTTTTCAGCTGATGGACAGCATTATCGAGAGGTGTCGGTTGTTGGAAAAATAATAGCGACTCCCCACAAATGTGAATGGTGTCATCGCCAATATGCCACTCGAGCTAAATTACTACAGCATCAAAGAAAATCACATTTACAATTAATGCCAGCTGATATCAGAGTAAGCTTCAATATTTTGTGGTCTTATTATATGCCGTTTATTCATGTAATTAAATATCTAAATCATATCATATATGTATGCATATTATTAATATCTCTTACATAATATTCTCAAATAGGCTTTAAACCTTAAATGCATTTCAAAATGTTAATTCCTTTTGACTTTTTGTTAATCATAGCTCCCTCGAACACAAAAGAATAATCGAATCAACAGCGTTCTACGGAATAGCAATAGCGACTCTTCTAAAAGTTCCTTGCAAATCAGTAGTGGTCGGGATAAAAATCAAAAATTGATGAACAAAGAAATTAAAGCCGTGAAAGAAACAGAATCCAACCCCGTAGAAACTACTATGGATATTAATAATTCGACTGAAAAAAGCGATGAAACTCAATTATCGTCATCATCATCAAATCCTGCACCGACTGCGTCAAATAGTAATATCAATGGAGTGCCACATTCTACAATTACTCTACTGACTCCGGATTCTTCGACAGAAGCGGGAAGTTGCGCTGCTCCAAATTCAACAACTAATTCTTCAATTATATCATCGTCAATGCGACCGACAATGGTAATTTTTAAATAGTATTTTACTTACTGTTTTTGCGAAATGTAAGAAGTAATGAAAGTAGGTATTTGGTGGATGTCTATTTGACAAACTATAATATTTCTTGGGTGTATATACACATACTTTTCAAGCATTTGTTTTTCCTTTTCTTTTAGATTTTGAGTGAAAGCCAGCAACAGCAACTTCAACAAATTCAAATTGCATCGGAAGGAAGTGAAGGCAACGTAATCGGTTTTCTGCTGACAACAACGACGGTGAATGCAAATGGGGAACTAGGAAGTATAGTTCCTTCTGAAATTGTGATGGTTCCGGTTCAGCCACATTCTCAACTACTCTCCTGTTTGAATGGTACTCAGGTCTCTGGCAGTAGCAGCAACGCAAGCAACATTGCGATCTCAAATAATGCCCTGGCTGGAATCAAGTTCTGAATCAAAACGGGCTAATATTTATTATTTATTAATACAGTTGCGGTTTTTGTTGTAATTTACAATTTACGACTATATTATTATAAAGTAGAATGCTACAATTTACTGTCTGTATGAAAATGGGACTTGAAACTTCATTTTTGCCCTATATTAGCATGGAGAATGGATAAAGTCCTATTTTTATAAAGTCAGACAATATTATGATGTGGCATTGTTTCATTTAAAATTCTCAATTTTTTTGCGAATCTTAGAAATTGTAAATTTTGTTTCGTTTTTCGACTCGTACGAGATC